>JAIUCT010000019.1:4256511-4294946 GCA_021307375.1 Tetraneura akinire | reverse complement strand
TTTTGTTCTCAGCTAAAAATTAAAAACGCTTGCTATAGGGGGACCGCTGCGCAAATTTTTTTTCGAAATAGAACACTTAGAATTTTTAATATACGTAATTTACCTATACTTTCAATGTAATATATAAATAATTCACATTTATCTATCTCCTCCAATATATATTTTCTAGGTATAATTTATTTTTTGTTCACAGCTAAAAATTAAAAACGCTTACTATAGGGGGACCCCTGCGCAAATTTTTTTTCGAAATAGAACACTTATAATTTTTATATCCGAAATTTACCTGTAATTTCAACGTAACATATAAATAATTCACATTTTTCTATCTACCCCAATATATATTATCTAGGTAGGATTTTTTTTTTGTTCTCAGTTAAAAACTAAAAACGCATTTTACAGGGGGACCGCTGCGCAAATTTTTATTTGAAATAGAACACTTAGAATTTTTTATATACAAAATTTACCTGTACTTTTAATGTAATATATAAATAATTCACATTTGTCTATCTTCTCCAATATATTTTTTCTAGGTAGAATTTTTTTTTTTCTCAGCTAAAAATTAAATTGCTATAGGGGGACCGCTGTGCAAATTTTTTTTCGAAATAGAACACACAGAATTTTTTATATGCGTAATTTACCTATATTTTCAATGTAATATATAAATAATTCACATTTGTCTATCTCCTCCAATATATATTTTCTAGGTAGAATTTTTTTTTTGTTCTCAGCTAAAAATTAAAAACGCTTGCTATATGGGGACCGCTGCGCAAATTTTTTTTCGAAATAGAACACTCAGAATTTTTTATATGCGTAATATACCTATACTTTCAATGTAATATATAAATAATTCACATTTGTCTATCTCCTCAAATATATATTATCTAGGTAGGAATTTTTTTTTTGTTCTCAGTTAAAAACTATAATAATATATTATTATTATAATATTTAAAACTATAATAATATAATGAATTAAAAAACTATGGAAAATATTGTAATTATCATCTTTCTCCTTAATTTTTTTACTTTGTTTTTCAATTAAATTTCATATGGTGACATATATTACACAGTTATTGTTATATTGTAGACATTTAGAAAAATTGTTAAACTGTGTTTTTGATTATTGAAAGTAGTTTATAATTTCACTTATTATTTATAACTTTACACTATATCAATATTGATTCATGATTATTATAGGTATAATAAAATATGCTATATTTATTATTAATACTTAATATTCCACAAAATAATCTAGGATGACCAGACGTCCCGTTGTCCCGACCAACTTCAAATGAGATGTTTTTTATCCCGTTTTTAGAAGATTGTCCCGTTTTAATCACGTTATTTCAATATTATTTATTATATAATGTACGAGTACCTATTAATGTATGTAAATTAAAGGTACTTTATATTAAAAAAATATAAAACGCAAATGAAATGCAACACCGTTTGATGAATAATTAAGAGAAAATATTTTATTATTTAGGTTATTTTATTAAAAAGAGTAAAGTAAAGTAAAAATAAAATAATTGTTTATGATATGACAGAGATTTGTGTGCATATGTGTGAATGTATATGGATGAGGGTATTTTGTGGGGGAGGGGAGCAATAACTGTCCCGTTTTTTTTTATTTTCATGGTCACCCTAAAATAATCATAACTCAATGTTTTGACACCGTTGATTGTGTTACTGTATAGTTATTTACACCTTCCTTCTACAGTTCCTTCTAACGTTTGACGTTTCTATTTAAATTTAGTATCAAATTAAGATTACGTATAAATTATTATTAATTTGGTACCTAAGGATATTATTATTATATCTAATACAATACTCGTATATGGTACAATGTATAACTTAAGTAGTCCGTTTTAAATATTTTTTAAATTATATTTTAATAATTAAATATTAAATTCTGTTGTTTATATCTTTCTTGCAACCAATACTTTCAAATATTGAATAATAAAACTTTATAAAATACACCTTAGGTACCAAATTTATTTATATAGGTACAGGTAAGTCAATATATTAGATTTCTATCGTGGCTAGTGTCCACTATCCAGGTTCCAGCATCCAGCAATGGATAATGTTCCAAGTGAAACAACAAAGAACCAGGAGGGCAGTGTCAGTTTGTCTAACATGATACGTAATATAGGTATATCGGTGGTTTAGATTAGGCTCCGTGGGCTTCGTTTGATCTTGTCACATAAAATTATCACTTATCATGATTTACTATAAATATGGTAATTACGAACTATATTATCTTATGGAAATTATGTACAATCTATGGAAATTATGTACAAAGTACAATCTATGGAAATTATGTACATTCTATGGAAATTATGTACAATCTATGGAAATTATATACAAATACAATCTATGTAAATTATGTACAATCTATGGAAATTATGTACATTCTATGGAAATTATGTACAATCTATGGAAATTATGTACAATCTATGGAAATTATGTACATTCTATGGAAATTATGTACAATCTATGGAAATTATGTTCAATCTATGGAAATTATGTACAATCTATGGAAATTATGTACATTCTATGGAAATTATGTACATTCTATGGAAATTATGTACAATCTATGGAAATTATGTACATTCTATGGAAATTATGTACATCATATGGAAATTATGTACATTCTATGGAAATTATGTACATTCTATGGAAATTATGTACATTCTATGGAAATTATGTACAATCTATGGAAATTATTGTCATCTGACATTTTGGAGGGGGGCTTAAGCCCGAAAGCCCCCCCCCTGGCTACGGCACTGACCTATTCAGATACCGACACCATCGTCGGCATGGCTCTAGTCGAATGCTTTCGCTGTCTTCGTTATTGTCTTCGTCGAATGCTGCCGCTAACGTCGATATCCTGGTACGGTCTTCGGTATTAAAATTTTAATAATAAAGAAAAAAAAAATAATAATAAAAAAAAATAAAAAAAAAAAAATAAAGATATTTATTTTTTCGGTCTCCGGTCTGCACAACGTCAACCAGTGCAATCAACTTATTCTGAGTTACGCTCTTGCTCATTTACCAATTTACACGTCTAAATTTGTTTAACGTCATAAATAAATGCAAATCAATAACTAGTAATAATTCTGAATTTGCCTAAAAAAAAAAAAAAAAAAAAAAAATAATAATAAAGATATTTATTTTTTCGGTCTTTTTAAGTGCTTTTAAAGTATTTGCTTTGTAATTATAATTACAAATAACATAATATGTATATGTCTATTATTACGGCGATGGTGTGGCCTTTAGTAGTTTAAGTAATTTACCTTATCAAACTGTTAATTTTAATTCAAATTTTTTACAAATAGTGTTATTCTATTTAACTAAATGTATCAATGTTGTAATAACAACTTATTATTATTCACTATACCTTTTTAAGTTGATAAAAACTCAAGTATGTCTATCAATTCGGACAATAAATAATAAAAAGGTGGAGCAGAAAAAGTACTGTTTAAACGTGATTTTCTTCTAAATGATATTATAATTAATGATACCTAATAATCCACACAAAAAAAAAAAAAAAAAAAAAAATAAAATTACTTTACTAATAAACCTATATAAGAGAAGTTATTAAGTTTATTTATTAATTAGAGTACAAAATACCTATATAATTAATATAAATACCAGTAGACATTAGCAGAGGTAAAAGTTACATGTTACACCAAAATTAATGTTTATTTAATATGGGAGTATTAACTATTTCTTTATACTCGTATATAAATAATATTAATGATAATTATACAAATTTTCAATTTCAAATAAATTAAAAAAATAAATAAATATTGTCTATTGTCTCATAATACCTAACCGTAAGCATATGGACTAAAATTATTTTGGGATGATTATATTTTTATTTGCCTGGCACAAAATTTCTGCATAGTAAAGCCGTAAAAAATTTTGAGAATTCAAAAATATTATACATATTTATAATATTATCTTGTTTTTGTGATAATTATAAATTGATATTATAAATATAAGTCTACACTCCCGTTTACATTTAAATAAACGAAATAAAAAAAATCATTACCTACCCATGCACAAGACCGTGGACTCGATATTTAATCGTTTTTAATGTCAAATTTATAAATATACAAGTATAGGTAGATAAAAATATTTAATTCTTTTAAAATTTTTCAGTTTCATAAGTTATGTACTGGAGTATGGTCATATTGCTGATTTAATTACCTACCTTTAATTATAGAAATATAAAATAGTAGGATTTGCTATACATTTATATATTAGTTATCTATTAGTTATATATTAGTTAGTTATCTGGAAAATTAATACAAAAAAAGAAAATTAGGCATTATAGTACAATAGTTTCATCTATTAACACCAAGAAAAGTTTAGATAAGTAAATATGTTTTATTAGTGTTTTATTCGAAGACGATAGTGCAGTGGATACATTTATTTATACTTGAGTTTTTAGTTTTTTTAGTTACATTTTTATTTGTATTTTGAGTTTTTTGATAACCATTTTATATGTGATAACACTGATAACATTAAATTATAATGCGCGCATGCGCACATGTGCCATGGAATTAGCTGCGGTGATCCGCTCGTGGTTCGGGCACGTCGTCGATTTCAATAATTCGAGATAACATAGTTTTTATTGAATTAATGAATTTGTAGTTTGACGTCATAGGCGATAAGCCCATCGCCAACAGTTCGATACTTGTCGATTTCTTGATAGTCGCCCGATCTCGATGTTATAATTTGCAATATTTCCAGTGTTGTTTATGAGATTGTCATAAATTCATAATAATAATAATAATAATAATAATAATAATAATAATAATAATAATAAAAAATATAATATCTTAATAGCTTAATAATCTTGATCGTATCAAATTACTGCAGTTATCGATTCATTTTTAATTATGTGTTTGCATAATCATAATGATTAATAGCGCCTAGTGGCCTAGTGCCTACAACAGAATACCTATACAGAACAATATGGTGAGTTAAATTCATTATAAAAGCTAAAAATTGTATTTTGTAACATAATATTGTGGAATTTCTAAATTATTATTCGATAACATTATAGTTGTTGATATTCAAATGAATAATACAGTTGAAAAATAATGTTCATCTGATTATAATTAAAAATTATTTGTTCATATTATAATATATTTTTGTATTAAAGGTACAGGTAGTAAATACATATTAATTAATATATTATGTAATATTCCTACGACCTACGAGTATAGATAAAGTAAATAGTGGGGTAAATAGTAATGAAAGTTTTTTTTTTTCGTTACGCACAATATTTCCATATTTATCACAACTGTAACGACTACACGCATATATTATAAATAATATATCTATCTAATACTTGTTTTTGTAATTTAGTTTTTTACTAGGTACGAAATAATGATTTCAAAACATTCCTATGCATGTAAATTGTAATGTTCTAAGTAAAGTTAAAGTTAAATTTTTTTTTTCCATCAATCATACTTATAGGAATTCATATTATTTGTCTTAATTAAAAATTGTATGTTATTGTATTTTAATTATTTAATTGTAATATTTATATTAATAAAATAGAATTTGTTCAAAATAATTTGATGTTATTGTTTAGATGCATTTTATGTTACTGTTCAGTCGTCAAGGCAAGCTTAGGCTTCAAAAATGGTATGTTGCTCATCCTGACAAAGTAAAAAAGAAAATCACTAGAGAACTTATTACCACAATTCTTGCCAGGAAACCTAAAATGTGTAGTTTTCTTGAATGGAAAGAATTAAAAATTGTTTATAAAAGGTAAGTTAACAGAAGAATTTAAATTTATTATGTACATTTTACACAATTCATCCAATAATTAATTTACAGATATGCAAGTCTATACTTTTGTTGTGCTATTGAACAGAATGACAATGAGCTTCTCACTTTGGAAATCATTCATCGCTATGTTGAATTATTAGACAAATATTTTGGAAGTGTAAGTTCTATAAAATACTATCTCATATCGGTCTTATTCATATTATAATTGGATTTCTTTTAGGTTTGTGAACTGGATATTATTTTCAACTTTGAAAAAGCATATTTTATACTAGATGAGCTATTATTGGGTGGCGAGATACAAGAGACTAGTAAGAAAAATGTACTCAAGGCTATTTCAGCCCAGGATCTCTTGCAAGAGGTTAGTTATGGAAGCACTCCATTAGAACTTTAATTTCTTTAACTAATAAATTATTAAGTCAATTTTGTCAAACTGCAAAAGTATATTTAATATTGACGTATAAATAATCTAAACTATAAACATAATATTTATTAACAATATTCTTGCCAATTAATTGAAAAACTAATTTGCTCACATTTAATTATTTTAAAATTCCATAATAATATGTAATTTAACTATACATTTCATCATAGCTATAACTATGATGAATTTTGGTAAGTTTATTTATACATATTATGAGGATTTGTAAAGACGTATATAAAATATAATCTAGTCATTTAGAATAATAGTCAATTTTAATAAGCTTAATATTTATAAACTATAAATTTCAATGAACTACCAAAATACCAAATTGCATTGGCCAAATTTAATTTTTAATATTTATCAATTAGATTGTAAAATATAGAATTTTTTATATTAACACATAAAGTACAAAATAATATATATTCATACAATATATATAATATATATAAATTGGAAAATATGTATTGTTTATCATAAGTACTTACCTTCTATAATGCCTTTATTACGCTACTAATAATTAATATTTTATTTTATTTAAAATAATATGCTGTAGAATTCTATTATTTTATTCTCATACATTTAAAATGTTATAACTCAATGCTATTATTTTAGTTTTATTTAACTATAACTGTTTTATCTTAAATTATATTGTGGTTGTTTATGTATTCAAATATATATCCTATTAGCAATTTAACTCTAAAATATAGAATAATAATATGCAAATTTATTTTGTACAATTAATATTTTATTATAATTATAAATACGGTTTTTGCTTATATAGATTAATAAAATTATAAATATATTTGTATTATATAAATAATATTAAAATTGTTTTAAAATGTTAACATTTAAAACAATAAAAAATCAAACAAAGTTAAACTTTGAAACAAAAATACTTATTACAAATTGTGAACTATTTAATGTTATCTACTTTTTGTTATAAAACTTTAATTTAAGTATTTAAAATACAAATTTAATATTGTTAATATAATAAATAATATGATGGAAAAATGTTAGGTTTTAATTTTTCCCTTTTAAACATTTAAATATTTTTATGAAGTAAAGTAAAATAATCTAAATAAATTTAAATATCCCAGAAATACATTAATTTTCTAATAATTGTTAATATTTTATTTTAATTAAAATCATTTATATTTCAATTAATGTAAAAAGAATAATTTTAAAAATAGATTGTACATTTTTTTTCAATGATAATATAAATTTGTTTTCAAACTAAAATTTTATATTAACAAAAACTAATACCAAATAAAGAACAAGAATAACAATTTACTCATATATACATATATGAGTGCATAGTTAGCATTAACAATAATCATTACCATAGTACAAATTTACAATAATCAAATATAAATAATAATAATAATAATAATAATAATGGTAATATAAACCTTAAAAATTAAAGAGAAGTGTTGAGATTGATAAAATAAAATAACTTAAATAGTTTGATTGAGATTGTTTAGAAGGATGAAATTTTTGACCAGATGTATGGTTTAGGAAGATTTAAAATTATTTTATAGTATTAAATTTTTTATTCAAGTTTCTTTTATACTTTTATTTAGAATTACACATTTTCACAATTTGTATATGTTTGTTTCAATGTTGATTTACATATATGATTTAGTTCTATTTAAGAAAACATTTTTTTTTTAGAAATTACTTTTTATTTACTATTAAATATAAATGTTAATTAAATATAATATTATAAATTAAAATGTATTATTATAATAAATTATAAATGTGATAAAATTTCTAGTGAATTATATTGACATTATTATCATTGAGTTAAATTGCTAAGTACAACCAAAGAAAATTATAGTTTATTTAAACTTTGCATGTCTTGTCTAATGTAATATTTAATCTAGTCCAATATATTAATTTTTACGTTTAATATTATGATAAGGTATACATCATACTAATATTTGTTGTACCATTGTTTTTCATTTCTATATCCAATATTCATTATTAGTTATTAAATGATAATATAAATATCAATTTGTTCATGCATTAATTTGTTAAATTTTACGATATGAATATAAAATATATTATAAAAGAATGATTTTTATATTACATATTATCATATTTCTATGTCAAAAAACAGACCTTTATTTGTAAAATTATTATTTTTTTTCATTAAAACAAATTCACTGTAAGAATGTTTTAATTAATTAATTATAATTATCATCATAATTTGTTTAATCAATAAAGAAATTAAATTATTATTAAAAATAATATTTTTGATAATTACTAATTAAAAATAACATTGTTTAACCAACATAAAACTTACATTTAACATTATATAATTTTATATTAAATATCACAGTTTCATTTTATTAGTGATTTTAATTATAATTTAAATTCATAATTTATAAATTGATATTATTTAAACAAATTATGTTTGAATATAATAGTTCTTAACTATTTCTTGGATAATTTAATCAAAATAACAGGGTTCGTGTATTTAGTATTTAAGTATATTTTGTTAAGTTTCATTAGTCAACATTGTTTGAATTTTTTGGGTTTATTAGCATTGTAATGGGTTTTGTTGTATTTTGTTTGTTTGTTTTTTATTATTAATTATTATGAGTAATCAATATTAATAAAAACATATTGTAATTGTTAAATTTTTTTTATTTGTATAGCTTTTTTGTTTGAACAAATTTAATTCCATCCATTTACCTTACTTGATTTCTGTCATAAATGTATTACTTGCATGATTTTCAGTTATTAGATACTATTCTATTTCAATTTTTCAATTTTGGGATATTAATGATTATATGTTTATATGTAGGAGGAGGCAGTCGAAGGCGCTCTGAAAGAGATTGGCCTGTTATGAGGGCATCCAATATAATTAATGTTTATTTCATATGATTGTGTATTTTGCAACTATGATTGTAATGTTTTTTTTTCTTACACACACACATATATTTATATATATATATATATATATAAATATATATAAATTCAAACAATGTAAATGTGTCTTTCATAAAATATTAGTCATGAATTTGATGTAATAGCCATTTCTGAATTAAAATACCTCATATAAATATTAGGACTATATCGACATCTTAACAAATTAATAAAAAAAGTTAAAAATATACCTTCTTATTTATCTATAATATCAAACATTTGTGTATACTATTAGTTTTTATCTAATAAACTTTTTTAAATTATTATTGTTGCGTTTTCTCATAGAAATGAGTTTTTATATTGGTATTATAATATATTAAAATTATAATTTCATGCTTAAACTCCATAAATTTACTCTCGGACCAATATTTTTTTTTTTTTTTTATCATCAAGAAATGTCAACCAAAATAGTCATAATATTATGTTGGTTGAAAGGTTTAAGGTTTAATTGTTGTTTTTAACAGTTTTGTTTTTATTTAAATATAGTTGTTTAAATTTTTGTCTGTACGATAAATATGATTTTTCAAGAAATGTCAGCAAACATTTTGGTGCTACGGTATGTTTTTAAGAGCACACAGTATTAATATTAAAACTTTTTCCCTATCTATTACCCTTCAATTATTTATTAATTGTTTTGATTATTAAACCCTTTCTTACATATTTTTATTTTTGCACCCTGTTTTATGAATTTTATCTATATACTACTTTTTATTTATTTTATAATTTGTTTTTTCTTTATTTTTCAGGAAGAAACACCTCAAACTTTTTTTGAAGATCATGGACTTGGTTAAAAAAATATTAAAACTCAATTAACACTTACCATAGACATTGCAAACTTATTAATTAAATATATATAATATAATGTATATATATATACATACAATAACAAAACAAGTATTAGACAAAATTTATTATAATTATGGCTATTAATTATGAATTTTTATATGTATATAATATATTATTATATTATGTATGAAACTTGGTGACAGTATTTTGTCCGTCCAATTGTATTATGTTTTATATATATATATTATATTAGATATATATATATATATATGTAGGCAATACAAATATAAAATAAATTCTTTTTCTATTTTCCACTCCTATAATTTTTATCTAAAAATAAATTACTACTTTATTAAAATGTGTGCCAAGTAAAGTGGTCTGGTACGTATATAATTGTATTATGTATAGTAGGAAAATTATATCACAAATTACAATATTTTGATTTGTGGACTGTTCAAAATATGTTCGATATTGTCCAGTTGTGTTATACAGTAGTCGTATAACATATAAAATACACACAGAAAAATCCTAAATTTATCTGAAAATGTAATTTTTAATTATAACGTAATATGTACATTTAATTTTTTTTTAAATATTTTAAGTTTATATTTGAAACTAATATATACTAATATATAATAATATTTGTAGTAGGTAATAATAATAGATATTATATAAATATAACAATAAATTAGGTAAATGTATTTAAGTATATAGGTATATTATATTAATATTATATAAGATGATCAAATATGACTAGGGTGCTATTATCTGTTTTGAGTAATATACTCGTATGTATTATAGGTATACAATATAAAATAATTATATAATGTTACTTATTATTTAATGTTATTAAATAGGTAACTTATAGTTAGATTACAAAATAATAATATAAAATAACAAGATTTAATGGATGTTTCCATAGACATAGTGTATAATGTTGTCCGACCTATACCTAAGCAGTTGTGGAGGACGTCATCGTGTTCGCGGTCCAAGGAAAAATAAATCACTCGTATACCAGAGGGACTTTGCGTAGAGTGTAAAAATAGCGAACGGTAAATGGCAAACGAAAACGTCGTCGTGTACGTTTTGTTGCCAGATATTAAATTTAAAATCTAGTTCATGCGCGCCGACGTGTTCCAGTAGACTCTATTTCGGGTTGAACATTCGAACGGTACAAGTACAATAATATAAAATAATTATTATTACATTAATAATAATAATAGCCATTATTATTATAACGTTATGTTTTCGTAACAATGGCCGGCAATGGAAACCCTAAATCATTTTTTTTCATCATCACGATAAAAAAAAATATATTCGAGGGTCTGTATAGAATTATACAATATGTTGATAATGTACCTACACAAATAATAGGTATATACTTACTTATATTTTAATTTATTACACTACTAATAATAATTATGCACGCGGTCAAACACACTATCGATTACGTATACTTATACACATTACACACAATAGTATTGGAAAACGGGCCGCGGTATAATTTAAACAAACTTGAAACTTATATGTTATAATCTTATAATTATCTATACCTACAGGGCTGTTAAAATTTTACATAGGTAATATATTAATATCTAAGTACATTTTTGAAAAAAAACACACGCGAGACACGAAAATTGTTTTTTTTTTTTTTTTATATAACTATAAGAATGGGAATTTTGTATTTACATAATATTTTGTACGGATATAGTGTCGCGGTTGGATGCAGGTATCAATGGAAAATGCATATAAATACTAATATTATATTTGGGTGCCTTAATGAATAGTAACACGATTATACACACTGTAATATGCGCATGTAATATAGTTAGGCATATACTATAACTTATAAGTAGACATATACAGGTAATGCTTGCAGGCGTGGACATACACACGTCATGTTAATAATATTGTTAGAAATGACTTAATATTAAATTCATAATAATTATATTTATATTATGTTATGGAAAAAGGAAAATGAAAATTACGAATATTACACCTAGTTATACCTTATACCTATCCAGTTCCAGTATAGGTACGAATACACTTTATGCTGGAGATTAATAATATATTGTCGATGAGAAAATATGAGAGTTATTTGCAAAATAACGTTAAATTGGCCTCCCCATCCAATTTATTCGCCTAAGGATTATTTATAATACCTACGTAATATGTAAAAATAATAATATTATTATTATTTTTTTTCCTTTTTGCAGTAATGACGGATAATAAATATACCTACAATAAATATTACTTAAAATAATAATGAATATTATCAAAAAGGTGTTAATGATGTCGTTTCCAAGTGGATTGATTAATGTTCGGGGAAAATACGATTTCGAATGGTAATATTTATTTAGGTAATATTATCGTTATGTATTTCGGTTAAAACGAACCGGAGTCGATAAAAAACGTTAAATATTTTATTTAAATTTGTATTTATTGCAGTCGACAAAAATACGAAATGCAATTGTGTGTACTGTAACTAACATTCTCAATCGGACTGTGCATCTGGACGTGAGTAGGAATAGATATAGGATATGTAATACATTATATTATAATATTACGATCGGCCATAATTAATATATTTACGAATATTACGACACACTGTATATGGCACACACGTGACGTTATTCTCGTCAAATCGAGTGAAACGAAACGGAAAACAGATTTAACTTTCAATAAATAACACGCGTCATTAATATAATATTCGCTTGGTTTCGCCATCGACCATGCATTAAACGCGTCTAAAATAATAGTTATTATAAATTTATAATAATTTTTCACAGAAAGGTCGTCTTATTTTTGGAAGTTTTTTAAATTAATATTTTTGTGGTAGGTACTCAGAATCATGTCCTATGTCGGCAACCGGCATATGCAGAAGAAGAAAAAAAATTGCTGAAAAACAGTGGAAGATAGAAGAAGTAGCCAAGTTAGGTACCTAGGTATTAGACTATTAGGTATTCGTCAAGCACTACGAAATTTTTAGTAAACAGCGTAAATATACTATAGATATTACAGGCACGTGTTATACATTATATTTATAGACATATAATTATAAATTTTGTTAATTTATACAATTATATATTGTATATAACATATTATCTATACAATGAATTAAATTAAGTTAAGCAGAAATTTACTTTTAAATTTTGGTTAAAGGAAATTTGGCTTAGATTTTTTACTATTTGAGAAGTTAGTAAGATAGGTACACCTAATCATATTACAATAACTGACGAGACGTATATAAATATAATATTGTAGATGGATATTTATATTCAACTGGATAGGTAAATTACGACTGGACGATGAACTTATTTTGAACATACGAGTAATCTACTATGTATATTTTATGTTATGTTTAGGATATGTATAGTATATATAATGCATAAAGGACGTAGGCAACAAAACGCGATATAATATATTATATATATAGTTTTGTCCGTCGAAAGTACCTATCTCCCTACGCTTTTTGAATATATTAGCTGTTCGGTACTTATGGTATCAGTTGTATTAGTATATCGCACATAATATCATATTTAATGATAAAAGACATATAATATCATATTATATGATATATAATATTTTATATAATATAAAAGTACGAGTTTTCGAATGTGATTTAGGTATATAAGTACAGCTGTAGGGGTAGGAGGTATAGGCCAATTAATTACCTATTATAATTTATAATATAGCGAGATACTGTGAACCGTGGTGGAAAATTCGTTGCAAGTAAATAATATATAGTTTGTTTATACATATAAATAAATTCATATTGTATAACATATTATATACTTGAGTACGGAATAATATTACCGTATTTATATATTCCCTATTGAAACTTTTTAAGCGCGACTGCCAGAATTTTGGAAAATGATATACCTATTCCCTACAATCGATCCACATCGTATACATGGAAGTAATAATTCGCACTAATACGTCATATTATTATAACATTATATTATACTAAACGTGTAAGTCTCGTTGTTTTATAACACTGTATAAAATGTATTGTTGTGAGTGTGCCGCGTGTAACGTAAACGTATACGGTATAGGTACAAGTAAAATGTATAAGTGTATACTGTACATACCCCATAATAAAATATACGAAGAAAATTTTAATCTCGCCATGATTATATAACTCTGGTATAAATAGTAAATACGCGTATGGACTAAAGATATACCTAGTACCTACCTACCTCAATTTTATTATACACATGGTCGGTCGTTGGAATTTGAATATCGCGGTCGTTGATTTGGGCCCGCAAAAATATATCGTCGTAAACGAATAAACGTGAACTGCAAATGTGTGAATGACTAACGAGAAAGATCCGAAAATATAATATAGGATTGTTTACGTACGATATTGAGAGGAAATGATAATATTATCTCGCGTACAATTATAAAGTACATAGTAATAATAATAATTAATAATAATAATTAATAATAATAATAATAATAATAATAATAATAATAATAATAAAAAATAATAATAACTAATAATTAAAATAATATAGCTATATTATATAAATTTATTTTCTGGCGGCTGCGGCGTTGTTGTTTGTGTATAAAATAAAATTATGATAAATTAAAGAACGTCTGTGGCGTCGGTCGGGGTGATGATCGTAGTGGTCGTGGGGGCTGTCAGTTTGTGATTGTTGGCCTTGACATTGGCGGCTCGGACAAGCGGTTCGCGTTTGCTCCCAGTCGCGATGGTCCCGATGTCGGTCATTTGTGTGATCTCCGTGTTGCGCCGCATCATCGTGCCAGACCTGTGCGGGTAGCTGACCGACGATCTTAGGGTAGTATTGCGCGCGTGCCGCGCCGCTAAGAACGGCATGAACGTGATCATTAGTGTACGTCGGTATTTGCGACTCATTGCGCAGTACAGCATAAAATTGGACGCGGCGTTTACCACCATGAGAAAGTTGAATATGGTGTGCAGGCCGCGGTTTACATTGTACGCGGGAGAATTTTCTGGCGGTTCGTACACGGACGCGGTCAACATCATCACGGCCGTCGGCGTCTGGCACACGCAGAACATGATCACCACTGCGATCAGGGTCATGGTCATTTTGTTTTCTTGCCGTTGCCTGTTCCAAACTATATTCCCCTGCTAAAATTTGAAAATTTAATATGTAATCACAATTATTTATGCTCATAATAGGACATTAAAGGTAAGATAGCTATAGGGAAAGGGGATCTTGTTTTATATCTTATATTATTATATGTATTATCATTTTCGAATAAGGTCTAATTAATGATTAAAATTATGGTTTTTTTTTTTTTTTTTTACTCCGCTCTCACAAATTTGTTGGATTTTTTGGACAACATTATAGATTATCCTATAGTTAAAATTAGTTAATTCTATGTAAAATAAATACGTTTTACGTTGAACTGGTTAAGTTTTAAACAAACTAATACCTATATTATGTTATACTAAAATTGGATTTGGTCGGTAGGCAACATAATAATATTATAATATAATATAAGATATTACATTTCCATATAATCAGTGGCTTATCCAGAATTTTTTTAGGGGGAGGGGCACACACTCATTTAATTTTTAAATATTAAGTAGAGGTACCTACTACATTATAAAAATAAAAAAATATGAATTATTAATTAATATTTAATTATATTTTATGGACAAATAATTTATTTATATTTTTAGTCAGTGATTATATATATTTTTATAATAAAAGTATCTACATATTTTAGATAGAAAAAATTATAATATTTATTACCAGTTATAAATGTAATTAAAAAAAAAAAAAAATTGTATAAATGAACAGGTACGGTACCTACTACTTTTTATTAAAATTGAAAAAAGTAAATAAAACTATTTTGACCAATCTGTGAGTAGCAATCTTCAAACGCTACGCTACCTTCAACTCAAATATATGAGGGCAATCTCGATTTTGTACTATTTGATAATATTGTAAAGTTAAAAATGTTTCCTAAATTCCCGATTCGTAATAATTTGTATCATAAATAATTAACACTTAATATCATAATATTATAATAATATAATACGATCGGACACAGTGATGAAAAAAAGCCTTTAGAAATAATGTTTAAAAATACGTCAATGGAGGGCTGTGGCCCCTGTGGCCCCCACCTGGATACGCCACTGCATATAATATTTTTTTAAAACTCTGAACTCAGTAATATAAATAAACTCTATTAGATATAAGTATTAGAAAATAAAATTACATTATATTTATATTTGTTTATTTTATACATTCTAAAACCCTTTTGGGCTTTTTCCGTTTATACTTGTTTATATGAACATTACGTTATATTTGTAATTTCAGCATTATTTGTATAGATTGTGTATTGTTTTTACCTGACTATATAGATTATAGATGAATACAAGATACAACTGATTTTAAATTTTTGCCCACACACTATAATATAACATGTATTAACTACAGACTACAGACTACAGATTACAGTAGGTCGTGTACATTTCGCTGAATTTTTTTTTTTTAATACCTAATACGAATTACTAAACGTGATTCTCTTATCGTCTGAAACAAACTTTTCCTCTCTTCCGCCGAGCAAGATAACACAATATTTTTTTCCCCGCTCTGAAATGAACGTTTTCCTTTTCCTCAAAAAAAAAAAAAAAATCACAATATTATTATCTATCTTTTTCACTGTAAAAATGAATATGAAACCTTCAAATACATAATAAAATATGTATTAATAATTACTAAGGTCATTGAGAAAATACTATAAATTATATAAATACGAGTATACAAAAACATTTTTCACTTATAATTATAGCTAGTTAAATACGAATTTAAAATTGTAGGAAGACAAATTTAATTTCTCGATTTTCCTTAGAATAAAAAATGATGAACTCTAAACGACGTTTTCAAAATGTAAGATTCAGTTCTACAAGGAGAAATAATATAAATGAATAAATTATAAAAATTAATTTTTTTAACATTATATACCTACTAACATTAATATAATATTAATAGTATGTGTTTATACGTAATGATAAATGATACATAGTTTTATAACGATATTTGTGATTATTAAAATTTTGAATATTGTAAAAATATAATGAAAGTTCTACAGTGATAAGAGTTTACAAAAAGTGAATATAATTATCGATTTAATATTACACATAATACTTTAAAGTAAAATATCAAATTTAAATACCTATTATTCTATCGACAATTCTTCGCGATTAACATAATCATAGGGTATAAATTAAATACGGAAAAAATACCGACGGAGTCTCTTGCGTTATATCAGCAATATTAATAATAATTATTAATATTATATATTTTATATTAAAAAGAACTAAATTTATTATTATAAATAATAATATACTCGTACTTAATACTTATATTATTGTTTCATATCGGAATTTTCGGCGTCAAATTAATTCTATGGCCATCGTCACATTTTTCTTCTTTTTTTAACAAAAATTGACTGGTTAGGTAGAGTAAAGAAAGTTTGTTTTTTTTTTTTTAAGTCAACTAGCAATAAAGAATAACTTATAATTCGGTGTTCCTTCGTATACGCGTAAATAATATAATAATATTAATATTATATATATAATGACCCCGAGAAAAGTAATATTGTACGATCGCCGCGCGTCAACCATGGCTGCGGAAGGATATCCGGGGTTTTACGATTCGCATTAACGTCACGACTTCGTACGAGCGTATATTATATAATAATAATGATAATAATAATAATTATTATTATTATACTTATCTCCGTCAGCCCCGTGGTCTGTTTTTCAAAATGTTATATATATATTATATATGCCATATGCGACGAGTCTGCGGTTAACGAGCTCATTTTATTTTATCCGACCCTTCGCGATAAAGTCACACGCGCATTTCTAAATTCGAATTTTGATTTTAATTTATCGTTTAGAAACGTTGATTATATTATTATATTGTCGGAGGCATTTCGCTCAATTTTTCACACATATAATACGTAATATAAAATATAACATATATATCATATTATAATATTATATAGTTCACATCTGGCGCTTCCAATGTATATCTATATCTATATAGGTATATATATTAATAATAAATTTTGGACACGTTAGAGCCTTAGAGAGGTTAGGTGATACCTTAGTCTAGGAAAAAAATAAATACAAAAATATATATAAATATTCAAAATATCGTGTTTTATACACGCGATCCGCTCGCCGCAGGCTGAGGACGCGTTTTATACATTTATTCCTTTTTCACACACGTCTAACGAAATATATTATCGCGCACAAGTTTCGCAATAGTTTTCCGAATGCGTGCATATATGCACGTTTTTATACACCCATGTGCCATGTCCTATATCAACATTTCAGCGTGTTCGGATTTTAAAAAGCTTATAAAGTATAGTAAGGTACACATAACACATACTATATCGAGTACAGGCAAACTTTTCAGGTAAACATTTTGCGGTTTATATACGGTGTTGTATAATACGAGAGAAAGAAACTAGTGTAAAATTGTTTATGATATTACTTTAAAAACCGTTGGGCGAATAGGTATAGGTATACCGTGCTTATTTATTGGCGAATTATATCGTTTTGTGTTTTTGTTTTTTTTTTTCTATATTGTTACCTACCGCCCACGTTAACGCCGATGATGCGAGCGAACAAATATTATTATAATAACAGAAGAAAAAAAAACACCGTGTTATAATATCGTCCGAACGTATATATAAAACAATAAAATAAATAACAAATTTTTGTCGTATTAATAGCGATTCGCGTTTATAGTATACTTATATTGTATAATATTTTTGTCTCGCCTTTTTTTTTTTTTATAATACGGCGAGTCATTTTACACAATATACGACGAAACGAGCAGTGAATGTATTATGCGAATTTTAAAATGCAATAAAGTCGTATTATGCATTTTTTTATCTAGAGCGAATAATAAATAACGACAATAATATTATACAAATGATCGGTGGTGTGTTTAATTTTGAAAAATGTAATAAATAATAAATATATGCACAAAAACTATATTTTCGAGCCTAGTTTAAAAAATAAACATTTACGAATACCATTTCTTTCATCTATATACGTATATCGTATTTCTAATTCTATATTCATAAACGATATAACTCCATAAGGTTGCTTGTACAACAATATTATAATATCGTGTTATAATTATCAATTAATTAATAGTTACCGCCAACTTTAAAGTCTTAAGTCAAACTATAACTTGTATATTGTATAACCAATAAGCTATAAGCGCCTCTATAGGTTATAGTGATCTGTTTATGATTTGAGTTTTGAATTAGACAGATGAACTGGCCCAACTAGCACGCTATAGGAATATATAGGATATATAAGATGGCGTGAAAAATAATTTTAACTAAAAATTTTATAGTGTATTTAAAAATATAGAGATTATAATTGATTTTTTACGATTTTAACTTAAGTATATGTACTTATAAAACTGAAACAGTATATAGGTACTTTGTTTCAAAACATTGTACCTACTCGTGAGAACTTTGTGAAAGTTCATAATTAAGACTAGTTATTATCATATTCATTAAAAAAAACAACTATATAGATAATTTAAAACATTTGTTTAATATTTACATGTTTCCGAAAGTTATAACAGGTGCCAAATGCCAATGTTTATAATTCAAACAGTTTTTACTTTAACAATACATAATTTAAGCGGCATTAGAGTTTATATAAGTTTTAAGTAAACTATATATAAGTACTTTTCCATGATAATTCGTCTTCTTAAAAAAAGAAAATAATCGTTTCTTCCAGATAATATTTATTATGTAAAAAATGTAATTTAAGTAATATTTTGTAATCCGCTTTAGTCTCGTAAAATATATTTGCATGCGTTTAAATTCATCGAATTTATAAAAAAAAAATTCTCCAAAAATATACCTACCTATATAAAATACTGTGTAGGTACCAAAAAAAAAAAAAAAAAAAAAGGAAAAAAAAAAAGAAAAATGAACATACGAGTACATATAAGTATTTTTCAGTAAATTATATTTTTTTACAATTTTATTAGAAAATATTATTTTGTCGTTGCAACGAAAATACCTCCCATGTGAAGAATTTACGATTTTGACATTTTGGTAGCCTTGGATTCAGAAAAAATAAGCTTTCATATGATAATATCTCCTATGTGCTGTCTCTCTCATAGAATTAATAAAAAATAATAAATACAACGAAAACCTCTTTAGTGTTACCTATTTATTATAAATTGTTTATGAGATATCTCCTATGTGATTAAAATTTCGTACTAAATTACATGGTATGCGATGTAGTACATACGTGGTATTGGATTGCTATATGGTAGATATAGTTCCGTGTGGGAAATACGACAAGAAAAACAGCAACAGGCTTAATGGTCATTAAAAGACAATAAGATTTTATTATAAAAAAAAAAAAAAAAAAATGAATTTCTCTTATTTTTTTTCTTATGCCTTCAATAATTTATATCACCCTTACACTGTAATCATGTCACCCCGGTTAAGAATCACTGCTTTAAAATGAATTTATTTTCGATTTTAAACGGTACGTTAGTGAATGTATTTTTATAACCTATATCTATTTTGCTTTTGCATGTGTCTGCATTTGAATACGATTTTGTATAAAATACGTATGTTCACCTATTTACATATTTTACCGTCATCGATTTCCATGTATTTGTACATTATAATGTATACATTAAGAGCGACTCATTAAATGTATGCGTGTTGACGTGTTGTTTACAGTGGCGAAGTTTATGAAAACTATATACGGTGGATTTAATTAGGTATAAACGTATTTTTAATACATGGCGCATACCTATGAAACCGATTAGTCGGTTTAGTTTTCTATAAGTTCGTTCTTTGTTCTTATAGATTATCTTTATCGCAAGACGGTAGACCATCATAATAATTGTTATTATTACAGGGACTAGTTATTGTAATTTCATTTTTTTAATTTGTATAGTCTTTCCAAAAACATCAAAAACTTTGACGAAAACGTATAAATAAGATAAACGGCTTAATATTAATTATATATTATATTAATATAATATTAATTACGAATCTGTGTATACGTTATTTTGTAATTTTCATAAAGTTTAAACAATTTCTGTGTTCATTTATATGTCAAACGAACTCATCAAATATTTATTATTAAATAGAAACCTTACCTATATCGTATTAATATGTTAAATTTTTATTAGTGTTGAATTTAATTTTGGTAATGTATCAAATATAATATATTAGGTTCGCAAATATTTTCAAATTTATTTAACTACAGGTGAAACGATAAAAATGAAATAAAATATGAGAATAATTTTTCAGTTTTTTTTTTTTTTATTAATTTGCCTTTGAATTATTTGAATACCGTATGAATATATAAATATGTATATAACATCAACGCTAACGCGTATTTTTAAAATGTTTATAATAAGAGTAATTTAATAAAATACAATTTTTTTACTCTTTCTTCTGGCATTTAATACGAATTAGTAATATTTTATAGATAAAAGTTATAACAAGCCACAAAATAATATATTATTTCATAAATAATATTTTTAACGGTAGACGGGGAATGTTTTTAAATTCGTGCCAACAGTTAAAATATGTAGATCACGCGGTTTAATGCATTGTGCAAAATGTAAACGAAACGAATATACGTACATATTATAATATTTTTTATCCGATATGGTCGAATTTAATTTTATACATAAATTGTAATTTAAATCATTTACATAATAAATAATATTAATAATTGTACTTTATCGCAATATTAAAAGAAAACATATTGTATAAGTATCGTATAATTAATTACACGCGTCGAGATAATAATAGATATCGTGTCTTATAAATTAATAAAAATAAACAAATTAGTTTACGTTTTATAATATTATTAGAGTAGTTTTTTTTTTTTTTTTTGTCTTAAATAAATAGACGGGCCAATTTTTTTTATTACGTACTTACTTAATATGTCAGGAGGTAATTGTTATTCTATTGTTGATAAACTAGCATTATGCGTGCGATGAAAAAAAAACAAACAAACGTAATTAATAAAAAAAAAAAAAACTTTTAAATTCTTAAAAATAATGTAGGACCAATATTTTATACTCTATACTGTTAATAAATTATATCATATACCTACGATTAGTTAAAATGTCGTACCCATGTACAATATGTATAATTCCTTCCGATAACTTTTGTGACTATTTAATATTATTAAATAACACAATTAACGTTTTTATTGATGTTTAAAAAACATTCAAACGTATTAAAAATATTATTATAGAGATAAAAAAAAAAAAATATAGGATGCGGGAAACCACTGTATGCCGATAGCAATCTGGGAATCATTCCAAATTTTAAAATTACTCGAGAAGTGTTCGTACATATAATACATAAATAATATATACATATATAAAACGGGATAAGTTCCAACCATTTTGCACACAACATAATCGGCAACAGTTTGTGTTTTCGTTAAACTGCCCACGTGATCATATATAATATATATTATGAAACGTATATAACAATATATTATATTTTATGGTATATGGCAAAGTTCTGTTCCTTCTTTTTTTATCTAGAGTACTTTACTAATACGTATAACATTGAGGTTTTTATATTCGTCCATTCCTCCGTCATAGTTCATTTTTTAAACAGTATATTATTATTATTATTATTATTATTATTATTATTATTATTATTATTTATACACTTTTACGCGTTTTTAAACCGTTTTTTTTTTTTATAGGTATCGTCGATAATATAGACATTGTTTTTTAGGTTTTCGAAAGTTAAGAAAGTTCGTTTTATGTAATTTATTCAATTATGGGCAATATGAACAAGTATTTTTCGATTTCAACAGTTATATGTTCACTAAAATTTATTTTAAGTCATTTATTGAGAGGAATTATATAATGTACAGGTATTATTATTGTATACATATTCGGTATAAAACATACTTTTAATTTGTGAATCCGTATACCGTGACTGCAGGCTGTGAATTGATTAGGTACAACGTTAAATTTAATTTAGTTTTCCTTTAATTTTTTTTATTTCACATATTAAAAGTACAACATATATATATATATATATATATATATATATATACCAATAGCAATATATAATTCTATAAACAAATATTTATTATTAAAATCCATTAGATACTTTGTAGAGTACCTATACCTAATTATTCTATTTAATCTCAATCCCAAGTGCAATTCCATTTACTCTATATTTTCCAACAGGTTCACTTAAAGTGATTGAAGATTAGACGTATTTATTACGAGTAGGTATACGAGTATATAGTAGGTAATTTAGTGGGTATACGAAAGTTAAATATAAAATCCATACTCCATTTTTATCCAGATTACTTTCGCATTCAATAAATTTATATAAAAAAAAAAAAGAAAGAAAAGAAAAAACCTTACTTGGATATAAAGGTGTACCGATTGCCAATATTAATATAATTTATATTTAAATTTGAACAATGAAAAATCGAATAATTTCATTTTTAACATAAAATGTTCAAATTTGAAAAAATTAAAATTATAATATTTTTACGTCTATAATACGTATGTTATAATATGAAAATCACTGTTGTATCGATCATATTTCATAATGTGATACGCGTATGGGTATATTTTATTTTGCTACTAAATCTCAGCAAACTATATTATTATTATTTTTATTTATTATTATAAATGTGAAAAAAATAATGATTTGTAACAATAATATCATAACACCGATAATAAAATATTTATTGCCATTATTCCAGTAAAATGTATTACCTACTCGTATATTTTACCCAATGAAATTATATTTTATTGTGTTTTTAGTTATTACTAAATTAGAAAATTTTCATTTTATTTGTATAGGTACATAGAAATAGAATAATTATTACTAATTATTTATTCATAAAAAGAAAAGACGAAGGAATGGGAAAATACAAAGCGTATTATGGGATTTTGATTAATTTAAATTAACTCTTTTTATAAAGTCTGGACGATTGAAAAGATTTCAGAAGCAGTGTAGTACGTAACGGAAATAAAAGTTAAATTAATGCATTCGAATGAAAGTTTTCTAAAACTTATAGTAATACAGTAGGTATGATAAGATAACAAGCGTGGGTAAAGTTTAAATATAGATAGGTGGTAAATTGAGTACGTGGTGTAAAATGTGGTTTTAAGCGTATAGTCCCATCGGGAAATAGGGATTTACCTAGACCTACAGTAGATCGTTATTACGACACTTGTCTTTACGCACAAAACTCAAATCAAACACTATTTCATATATATAAATACAGTCATTAACCTTCTTCAAATTCCGTAATATGATTTCAGTTTTCATTAGACCCTTATAAATTGACCAAAACGTTATTGAAATTTTCATTTTCTCCGTTATTATTATGGACAATATTTTATTATAGAGTAATAGTATCAAATTTATACTTATTTAAATAGAATTATAAGTTTAATTTTTTTTTTTTTTTTATAAAAATTAAAACTAATAATCTTATTGATAATATAATATATTAAGTATAAATTCAGAGTTTCATTATTTTTACACGAACGTTCTTGGACGTTATTCTGTCAATTGTCATAGTAGAAGATTATTATTATTATTATTATTATTATTATTATTATTATTATTTATTATTATTATTATAACTTAAGAACTTATATAATATTGTATCAACGATCTATAGTTATCTGGAGTTATATTACTTTATTAGTACGAGTATTGAAATATCCGGACGGAAATATAATGACTATATTTCTACGAGCTTATTTCGAACGGCGATTGATGCATTTTACCGTTCAAAGAGCTTATGTATTATAATATTGACGTGTACCTATATATTATTAATTATTATTATTATAATTATTTATTGATTTATAGGTTTAATTATTTGAATGTAACTAAACCTCTCTTTTCGGTAAGCCGATTATTGTGTTCCGAACACTGGCATTAAATATTTTATTTATAGGTTACAATATATATATTACTATTATGTACTTATATGTTCTCATCATAGATAATATCGAATACCTATGTACTTATTGCCTATTGGCTATTACTATACATTCCGTGTACAATAGTGGTGGTTTTTTCATCCAAATGTGCCAATCGGGAAAATGCAGTCAACGGAAATATTAATGCTCTCTGGCCCTCAGGGACTAGGAAGGAAAATATATCGATTCTAAATTGTAGAAATCTTTCGTTTGATTTATTTTTTTTTTTTATTTATTTATTTTTAAATAGGCGTCCGAACAGACCTATAGCTATAGGTCTCTCCCGGACAATAATGCCGTACGCAATAAATAAAAAGTTTGATTTATGTACAGGGTACAATGAACTGGATGATTAGAAATTCGTGTTAAAAAAAAACCGTGGTAAAAATCAAGAATGAGATTATAAATAAGAGTAGCTTATCATCTACCTACCAATAGCAATAAAAAAAAAAAATAATAATAATAATAATAATAATAATTAATAATTGTTATTTGTAACGATTTTATTTTACACCATAATTGTTTTAGGCGTTTAAAAGTAAAATAACATAAAATTTTCGTCAATTGAGTATAATTTATGTTATTCATTAATCATTACAAATATAATAAATTAATAATAATTATGGTACCGAAAATTACGTCACGACTCTCGGTCGTACGTTCAACGGAATGCGCGGAAGTATTTTCTAACGCGGTCAGTTTATCACGTTCAGTATATAGTATCCATTCGCACCTATTTCGCACCGCAATATAGATTTAGGCCCACGTTAACGTGCGTTCCTGCAATTTCCAAACCCAACTCTTGTGTGCGGTCCGGAATTCCGGCCCGAAGTCCCGAAGAACTATCTGGCGAAACTCAATGTAATATAATATATAATACGTATATACGATATAAATATTATAATACTCGAGGTCGAACGACGAATTATTATTATTATATTCCAACGTTGGAAAATACTTATCGGCCGGTAAAATATAGTCGACTAAATAATTATTATTATCTACTTGAAAATGATTAATACCCGTACTCATTGTACCGCGCGGTCTTCCGTTAATATTATTAATAGTTATCAAGTTTCATGAGTTAACTGATATGTAATCATAAATTCATAACGACAATAATAAAATTTGATCCACCAATACGAGATTTTTCCAATTCGTATTTCTGTTTCTTTTTAAATGCAGAATTGATAATAAGAAAATACCGCGGGAGGAGAAATGCGCAGTCCATTAAAGTTAGTATAGGTTTATGATTTTACAGCTCCCGCTCAGCGGTACATTAAATATATGCGCGCCAAATAAATTCGTTTTAAATGTATGTTTCATTATTTTAAATTATCAATTTAAATTTTATTTACAGTTATTAAAATAAATGTATATGAAAAAAAAATGATGTATTATTTCAGGGTTATATCGTAAATTTTATATTATTATATATTTATATAAGTAAAAATAAATAATGTAATATATCGCGAGCCAAAGACTTGAACTATCAAAATTTTTATTGGTTTGTTAATAAATAATATAAAAATACTAATAACATAATAAATAATAATGATTTTTTTTTTTTATTGACATACACGCGTATACAAAATATTATTATCTATACCTATTTATAAATTATAAATATATACACGAGTATATACCAATTTGTGAAAATAACTATGTATATAATATTACACTTATACTATTAATAGGTGAAATTTTGAATATAAATATAATAATTTATTATTACCTAACCTATTTTAATAGGTATAGTTAAATTATGGTCAGTGGTGTTAGACACTCCCCAAAAGACCCAAACAAACTTAGACTAAAGTAAAAAGATGATTTGGCAAACAGTTCTTCTGAAAAAATAAAATTATACTAACTAAAAAATTATAAATTTAGTTTTATATATTATAAAACTGCTTCTAGTATTTATTACTACACACACGAATAACTTGTGTGGACACTCCTTAAAAAACATATAAAATACGCCACTAATTAATAAGGCACCTAACCATAATACAATTTATTGTTATCTATTTATTTTTACATATTAATTGAAGTTCGAATAATATAAAATATTATATTTTAAAATTATCGCAACCGCTACTGTCGCAATGTGTGCAGAGTTACGATTGTCGTTATCACTCCCGCTACCGCTACAGCTCCCGTTACTGCTAAGTGTGTGGGCAACTTTATGGATAATTTTATTATGTTCAGGTTAAAACTATATCATTATATTGTAAATTAAATATACATAATGTTATTATTTATATTATAAAATTATCGAATCAATACATTTCAGCGCGCGTATAATTACAAAAAATAAAATAATATCGAGCGATTTGTGTCTGTGAAAAAAATAATGATTTAATTGATCGTTATAATTTTCAGTGTAGGTACAGTTCGTTTTTATAACTATCCCGAATTGGGTGACTGGGGGGACGTTTCCGTACGCGTGACGCCGCGCTTACCTGGCAAGTGAGTCTGGTCCTGTTCCTGCGGCTCTGGTTGACCGCGTTGATCAGAAACCAATTGAGTACGGCCAACACCAGTAGCGGCACGCATATGAACGTCACTATGCAAAACCAGTTGTACGCCTTCTTGTAGATGTCGTTCCGGCCCAGCGCGGTGCTGGACCGCTGGAACTTGCCCGTCTTCGGGTCGATGTCTATGTGCCACTCGTGCGGCGTGCTGGCCGTGCACAAGATGCAGAACAACGTCACCATGAAGATGACGCGTTTGGCCCGAGACTCGGTGCACAGTACGCGGCCACGCAAAGGATGGCACACGGCTATGTACCGCTCAACGGTGAACGACACGGTCAAGAGTACCGATGTATTACCTGGTGAAATAATAATATAATTATTATTATTATTATAACGCTACGAGTGTTTTTATTTTCTATATTATGTTGTGTGGAACGAAAAAATATACAAATGATACCCGAGATATTTCTATTATACTTAAAACGTATTCGAGGGATTTTTAATAATATACATTATATATTTTATTTGTGTGAATGGTCTACTTATGTTAGACACATACGTATTAGATATACATATAAAATATACGAATTTGACAAATTGAAAATATTTCAATTTCATATTAAAATTTAAAATCGTGACCTCATTTCGTATGTTATACGTATATACTATATGGTATAATAATATAGGTTTGGTTTTTCGCGTCTCGAATTCTCAATACATTATTATTTATTATAAACAAATACAAGAATCGGCTTTCATTTCAATATTTTTACTCGGGAAATATGTCGTCGTATAAATAAGGACTGTATAAATAAATCTTCATAATATTATAAGATAGAAACGCGACTGACGCGTAAATGGAATAATATTATTTTGCATACCTCATAATATGCGTTATACGCTCCAAATTACTCTATTTGCCGGCGCACATAATGTATGTGTATAATATTATATTAATGTTTATCGACTGAAATAAGTCTAAACACGTTTGCCAGCCATGTGATCAATTGACTGTAAATAATATTTACAATATTTCATTCGTGATACGATATCAAATTAAACTTTATATTATAACGTTTGAACGCGTGTAAAAGAATAAAAAAAAAAAAATAAATAAATAAATAAACGCTCATACGTATTTGTCTCGTTTCAGATTTTAAATGTACCTATATAATATTTTATTATCCATATATTATTGATCTGACACAAGATTATTATATTGTTTTGACCGCGGCGACGACGTACACCGAGACGATTTCGACCAAAACGGTTTTGACGAGGACTACTGTAGCGAGTTTTTATCAGTCTCGCGGTTCTTATTTTTTATTATGTATATTACTTCCACGTAGTAAAAAAAAAAAAAAAAATAAAATAAAATAAAAATAAATAAACGTCGGTTTATACCTACCATATAAAAATACACAGGTACGCGTAATATATTATATATAAATATACACGTATATATGAATTCGGAGCTTCCTCCCCGCGACAATAAAATCTCAACGACACTATTGATCGGTGCGTATAAATATTATACGTCGCGTATGTGAAATATAAAGCTACGGTCATATTTTTTAAAGAAATTCAAAGAAATCGAGGACATTTTTCTTGTTGGCGAAATTCGTTTAGACCTTTCTCTCCTCTATTTAAAAATACACCGCGATGCGATAATAACTGCGCGTGTATATTATATTACCTGTATGGCTGTATGTACAATATTGTAATATTTCGTATATCGTCGCGGTTCGTTATAGAAATTTGATCTTAGGCGGGCGAAAACAGGGAGAAAAGGTTTGGGCGTTTAACTTCCCCCTTCCAATTTCCCCCCAGAAATTTAAAACGATACAAAAAAAAAAAAAAATGTAAAAATTAGAACAAAATTGTATTGCTCCGCAAAGTGTAAATTATAATATTATACAATAATATAATACGACACACAAACACGTATTTGTATTATTATTTATAATTCAACTTCTAAAAATTTAAATTACCTACGTAATATTATCCGTTGGTAACTTATTATACGGTTTGTCTTAATATATATAATTGTATATTCTATATAAATTTTGGACAATAAAAATGATCTATATAATCGAGTAAAAGAAAAAAAAATGAACGACGAAATAAAAATATATATTATTATAATATGTCTTATTTTAACATATTATTAAAACATGCCTTATTTGAAAAAAAATATTTCGTTTGTTATAAAAATGTTTCTACGGAATATTATACTCTTATAAAAAGCAATATACAAGTAAGTACTCTTGAATATTAAATTTTATAAACAAAGGTGTATAAATAAGAATTTGTATTATTATTATTAAATTACCAACAGTAGGTACCTAAAAAACATTTTTTTTTATAATTTTAAGTATTATATACGTACTTATATACAAATATATAGAAAGAAGAATTCAATAATTATATGCGAAAGAAAATTACTGAAGTTATTTTATTATAATTATAACCTGTATTATAGACCATATAGTTATAACAATAATGAATTATTAATAATAATGAGCCGTTAAATTATGAAACCGAAAACGACTATAGTCGTTGAAAAACATTTCCTTGTATAATATATAATATAAAACTTTTATATAATTTTTTTATTATAATAGAAAACTTTATTAAACTAGGCGCGAATTATTATAATTTAATATTGAACTTTGTACAACAAAAATATAATTTTCCGTTGCCACGTTAATAAAAAAAATTACATAAATACGAACGAATAAATGATTATATTTAAATATCGAGGATAAAAAAAATAAAAAAATAAAAAAAATTAAATTTTTTAAATACGTGATATGTCAATTATTCGTATAAAAATATAATCGTTAAATTTCAAAATAATGTTTATTGATTGTTATTGGGTCTTTTTATTTTTTTATTTTTTTTTTTTAGTGGTTAGTAAGTTCGAATAAAAATAAATCAAATAAGGAATATCGAAGAACAACGTTAATAAACGATGAAACGAAAATCATACAAAACGAAAGAATATATTACGTACGTAGGTATGAAATAAAAAAAAAATGTTAAAAACATTTGATCCTGCGGTTTTATATTGAAATTCGAGTAAATATAAATATAATTATATTACGCACACTTGTATTTGTAAAAAAAAAAAAAAAATATTTTCTTCCATTATTTAAATATCAATAATAAATCGTAACGTTCACAATAATAATAATTTCTTCCATTATTTAAATATCAATAATAAATCGTAACGTTCACAATAATAATAATAATAATAATAATAATAATAATAATAATAATAATAATAAAATAAAAAAAACGCACTGCGTAAATAATAAATAATTATATTCTTTTCACAGATATTTTGCTAATGCTTTTGCACGGTTTCCAAACCGATATTGTGTATTTTAAAAATAGTAATTTATCAATAATAATAGTATACTTCTGTATGTGATGTATTAGATATACACCAACACACACACACACACATTGAAAAATATTACTATTCTGGTCTTTCTCTTAATATTTATTGTTATATCATGTCAAAATTGTCAACGATATAGTTACGTAAATGTGTAACTGTTGAAAAACGTATAACCAACAGAAGAAACATCGAGTTATTAGTCCCTGTCACATTTTCTGTTAGTATCAATATTCTATTTATTTTTATCGTATTTATGCAGATAAGTACCTACACTACTAATGGTCTTTAAAATATTTAATAATCGCACCGAGTTTATGAAAACACACAATAATATAAATATAGGTTCATTAATCTCGTTCTTATTCAATACCGTACATTAATAAAAAAAATCGTTCGGTAGTCTTTAACATTTAATAATTCACCGTTTGCTATACCTAGCTATTATTATTATTATTATTATTTATTTTTTTAAATTCCATTGTAAAATTCGCCAGAAATTCTGTTTTTATTTGTTAAAATGTATTTTGTAATCGATGGAATCAATCATTTTTTAATTTTTTCTACCGGAAAGTGACGTAAACTTTTTAATAAAGAGTATAACAATAATTATTCGTGTGCACTTACATATTATTTTGTAATTGAATAAACGGTTGTGGGAGTAAATTGAAAATTATGATTAATGAATATTATAAACTTAGAAAAAAAACTGCGTTTATTTTTTTATTCATTCTTGTACGAACAGGTTATATTTTTTATTTATTGAATTATAATATCGAGAGTGTATAAAAAACACGAAAAAAAAGCGTAATGATTAAAAAATAGAGTGATATTATAATTTTGAACAATATTCTATTTTTAAAATAGAGTAGTAATAATTACATTTTAACAAATCATACATTTTTGTATCAAAATATTTTTCTTTTTTTAAAATTAGTATAATGATTGTCATTGATTCAATTACCCATATTTTTTTTTTCATTTCAATTTACCAAATGAAAATCGTTCAAATATTCGTATTTTAAATTTATAAATAATATACAAATATACAATGAACACGATAGGAGAAAAAAAATGTTTTTTTTCAATTTTGCTATGTTTATAATTTGAATAAAAATATAAAAATTTGACAAATCAAATCACGAATAGGCTAAATGAACCAGAGTATGAAATCGATGTAGAGAATGAATGATGACAATATTCCAATATAACGTGTTATAGTTCAGTCAGCAATAATATTTTATTAACGAAAACGTCGCTGCCATGGCAGGGTTTATTTTACTAAAAATAGTAATAATAATCGAATTTTACACGTTACTATTTGAAAAAACAATTTTATAGTAAAAAATGTTTGATTATAAATTCGTACTAACAAAGTGCAATATTATTATTATAGTGAAAATCGTGTGCATTCGTTCAATGTTGAAAATAACTGAACAGTGAAAATCGTATCGCGTATTTATTCCACACAAATAATGTTATATATCGTAAATACACAATTATTGTTTTATTCATATCTTTTGTATCGTGAATAATGTTAAAATATTTGAAATTATTATAGGTTAGGTTATTTTATCGGTAATATAAATACAATTCCGAATTCTTTTTTTTTTTTTTTTTACCTATTTAATTTAAATATGTTATTGGCTCGCTCTGTAGCATATAGCAAATGCAAATTTATGAAATTTCCCGGAACTGGGTAATTCGATAAACGGATAAATTCCAACAGAGGGTTTTAAGTTTTAACGAACGTGCGAACGGTATAACTGTATAAACAATATAATAATAATGTATTAAATAATGTATGTTATTATAATCTAAGTACGCTTCATATTTTCTTAACTACGTGCAGAACGTCCGTGAAAGTATAAATTCTTATTTAATTATTTTTTACGCGATTACGATTCTTGTACATTCTTTTTTTTTTATTTTTCATCGTCTACAGTTATGCGTATATCGAATCTCATATTCATACCGCCACGTTGGATTCGGTTTCTCGAAAAAAATGTCGAATTAAGTTTTCCATGTGAAAGAGGCGGTTAGGTATATTTAATTCGAATTGTTATTCGGGGCATCGTTGGATTCTTCCATCATACATTCCCGATACATGTACCGTGGTACCACCGTTATTTAAAAATGAATCGAACCGTGGTATTCTCGTCATACCATATCTCAAAGCTCGCGCGATTATAATTGACAGTGTTGCAGATATCGTGGTAGCGAAAAAAATGTAGGTGTATATATATATATATAATATAATCTTACTCCGTCCAGCTGTCGCGTTTACACCTACGTATTCGTTAAGCGATTCTGAAATATAAATATGGATTTTACGGGACGATCATCGGTCGCCATTTTAAAACCGTTTACTTATATATATATTTCATAAGTGTAGCAACGGTGATAACAGGAAAGAGGCATCGATATCACCTGACGTTTTGAGATATTGCTGATTTTGACATTTCCACAGAAGATAATACGTCTTTCTCGTATGCATTTATGTTATATATAACGCGTGTGTGAAAACGTCGTTTTTCTATCGCGTCGCATTACTCGTAAGTACATCGATTTTTGTCGAAAAAACAACACTATGACAAACGTCACCTGTAAAACGACATACTATTGAAATAATGAAAAAAAAAAAAGGAATATACTTTGCCGTCCAAAAGTTTTGTGAACTTCGGAAGTCTGACATCACGCGTGAATACGATATAATATTGGTTCGTCATGGTTAATCGTATGTACGATGTACCTATATGGTTTTTAATTAAGTATACACCTTAACTCAGTAATAATGCGGATTAAATTTTATTTATGTCGCGATAAAACTTAGTTTATTACAAAACTTAGTATATTATGGTAAATTAAATAGATAAAAAAATAAGTACCTAATTAGCACGCACAATAAACATCCGCTGAGAGATTTAGTTAATATATTAAATAAACGTTCAATATGATTTCTCATTTTTAATACCAAGACATGTCACTGTTATAAGAAGAAATCACGCGTTGGGTGGATAATGTTACGGTCGACGTCTTCATGATGTAATTTAAAAAAAAAAAAAAAAAAAAATAGTATTTAATATATTTTTTTTTATTAATTTTACTTAATTTTTCTTGTACGTATTAATGAACTTTGTTTCGGTATAAAAAAAGTTTATTTTAACTCTTATTAATATACTTTCTGAATTGTAATTATTTAAAAACCACGAATTTTTCGAGGCTGACATTTTTTTATACAGATCCCAGCGATGAAATCGTGAATAAATAGCGGGGTAAATTAAAAAAAAAAAAAAAAAAAATCAGCATCAATTTTTTCGTCTCGCCGCGGTCTAATTACATTTCGCGCTACGAGTCCCGACAATAAATCAAAATTACGATCAGTCCTCTCGATCGTATAATTATTATCACATTACGTCGTCGATTGAAATTCCCCTGATAGCACGGGACGTGTGATGAGTACAAAAAAATAGCATCGATTCTATACGTTGCAGTTCTATCGAAAACCAAAATTACCATATTAATTTTATAGTCGCAAATTGGAAATGAATATAATGAATTTATTGCATTTTTTTTTTTTTGCCCGGGAGGACGTCAATATAAACACTAATTATTTCTGTTAAACTGACGATAATTTTTTGCTGTCCAATTAATGCGGAAAAAATTCGAGAATTAACAGATTCGTCCCGGCTCCGTTTTTGCTAGAAAATTATATTAATATATTAATAAATTATAATTAAATAAGTATTACCAAATTTATGTACAAATTACTTTATACAATATTTTTAATTTTTAATGACGGCATACGAGCAAAAATGCAGACGCTATAGATACCTATATTAGATTTACAATATAAAAAAAGATGAGCTGATACTCCTGCCGCACAGGATACAGGTGTGCGAACCATTGCGTTTAATTTTATTTATAATTTGAATGCAATGATGAACCATTGCATTCGAAAAAACGATTCTGAGCGAAGTTCAGTCAGATTATAATTTTCGTTTGAACTAAAAATATCAACTTAAAACAGCTATAAAAAAAAATTTAGATTAGGGATTTTTCTAATATTTTAGTATGATGTTAATTAATATGTAAGTATACTTCAATAAAATTTTCAGACCTTAATACCAAAAATTGACAATTTTATCAAACATTATATACGTAAAAACGAGAATTCTACGAAATATTCAATGTTCAATATTTTGTAGAAAAATTTAAAAAACGGTTCCAAAATTTTACCACATATATATAATAGCTATGTGAGCACCCAAAAAATTTTTCAAGTCTCTATCTTAAAAATTGCCCGAGTTATCGAGAAATATAGAAATTGAATTCGTCAAAATTTCATTTTTCGTGAAAAATGCCGTTTTTTCGTCATTTTTTCGAAGTTTTTTCTACCGCTTATAGTAAATTTTGAGAAATTCGAAAAATGACCTAAATAAAGTATCATCTACATCCACTTTTACATCTGAAACTCGCTATTCGTGAAAATCGAAGCGTTATTTCGGGTAGTAAAAGTGTTTTCAGAATATTTATTTATATGTATGGATTCTAAGATTTTCGTTTTCCTAAAAATATCAACTTAAAACGGCTATAAAAAAAAATTTTGACAATGGATTTTTATAATATTTTAGTATGATGTTAAGTAATATGTAAGTATACTTGAGTAAAATTTTCAGACCAAAATACCCAAAATTGCCAATTTTATCAAACATTATATACGTAAAAACGTGAATTTTACGAAATATTCAAAGTCTAATATTTTGTAGAAAAATTAACATAACGGTTCCAAAATTTTACCACATATGTATAATAGCTATGTGAACACCCAAAAAAATTTTCAGGTCGCTATCTTAAAAATTGCCTGAGTTATCGTGAAATATAGAAATTGAATTTGTCAAAATTTCATTTTTCGTGAAAAATGCCGCTTTTTCGTCATTTTTTCCAAGTTTTTTCTACCGCTTAGGGTCAATTTTGAGAAATTCAAAAAATGACCTAAATAAAGTACCAACTAGATCCACTTTGCTACCGGAAACATACCCTATTCGTGATAATCGGAGCATTATTTCGGGTAGTAAAAATGTCTTCAGAATAAAAAAAAAAAAAAAAAAAAAAACAAAAAAAAATCACACATCATTGTAAAACCAATACATTCTTCGCTTCGCTCAGAATCTAAAAGGATATGTGTATTTCGCTACTAATAATTATTTTAAATCTAAAAATTCGTATTAAATAGGGTGTACTAATCATTTAGATAATATATTAATTGATTTGGATACATCGTCTATTGATGATTTTTATTTCGAATATACATAATTATACAGGGCCGGATCTAGGGGGGAAGTCGGGGATTTATCCCCAGGCGTATAATTTTCGTGGGCGTATTTTAAAGGTTTTAAATTTTAAAAATTTAATTTTTAAAATGTTCTTTGAAATAAAAGTCATAAATATTATTATTACCAATATTATTTTTTCTAAACCTGAAACTTAGAAATATTAACTATAGATTTTAGCTTTAAATACAATACACCATTAAGAAATTCTTTTAAAAATATTACTTGATTATATAAAAATTATTTTTTTTTGGTTTTCAAGCTAAAATTGTTCAAATAAATTGTGATAAATAATTTATTGGTCCAGTATATTGCAAACGGCTTTATAAATGGTTGGTGCTCACACTACTACTATGTGAGTGTGCTTGATTTTTCATAAAAAAAAAATAATACTGATTCTGGTCATTTCCCTGAAATTTCCTGAAAAGGGCGTATGTTTTTAATTTTCCCCGGGTGTTAAAAAGTTAAGATATACGGCCCTGAATATATATGAGCTGTAATGATAAAAAAAAAAATAAAATAAAATATAAAATATAAAATATAAAATTATATGTGAAAAATAATAATAATTTGTGGGTGGCAATTTCATTTTTAATATCGATTATTGATTTTGTTATTGTTATTCACACACGTGTGGTCGTAAGGGATTTAGCTCAAGCAAGTTTCAACAAAAAGAACATTAGCCTATGTAACGTAATATTTATAAAATCGGTGGTAAAAATAATACCGCGGTGTTATAAAAATAGAGGAAGGTTCCGTATGTTATCATTTTTTTTATTACGTATACATACTTGTATACGTATAATTCGATTTGTACTAGTACTCCTTACCGCGGTATCGCCGTTCACCATTCGTATAAAATGATTCGCGTCAGTGAACCATATTATACACCGTCTTTTAGAGAAATTAATCGGTATATTATTATTATTATATCGTATGTTTATACGGAGCGGAGTAGGATGAACAAATTTCGTTGGGAGTTTGTAAAAAGATATAAAAAAAACGATTTTAATTTTAATTCAAAAAAATATACCCAAGGACAATATACTCGTAAGTAGTAATTTATTATATCGTATTTCATTTAACGTTTAAATTTCTAGTGGGGCCGTTGAGGAAGATCCGAACCATATCGTCCCTGCGCAATCGAGTAATATTCTATTAATTTCCACGCGTCACGAACGACCGTGTTGGTAATTTACTTCTGATAATACATTGTATAATATCATATTAATATTTTAAACAAGAACGAAACGTATAATAAAATATACGATTCCGTATGTGAGATGTGAATAATATTTCGGAAAAACGAACGAATTTAATTCGGCACGACACGTCTGCAGCTAGTGGCGAGCGGTAACGTTAACAAAGACAATTTTCGCCTGGCCGTTATTCATTTTTCTCTATAGAATAATTATATTGTATTGCGTGCACGTATAAAACGTTTTAAAATCACGAAAAGCAATTCGAACCAGATGCGTTACAATAAAAACGAATATCGAATGGTGAAAGAACAAATTTGTTGAAATGTGAAGAAAAAAAAAGACTATAGGTACATACGAGCAAAAAAAGGACTTTATAACGAATATATAATAATATATTTTATAGACAGGTGTATTCATTATAATAACGCGCGTAAAGACGGTCGCCGTTTAGCGAGAAACGAATTATTATAATATACTAGGAATGATTTAAATGTGTATCCCAATGTAGTAGGAAAATAGAGCAAAACGTTCTGTGAAAAGTGAAAAAGATTGGATATTTGTCATAAAAAACGATATTAGAAGTCGGCGAATATGGTCTGACGCGTTTTCGCGAAAAGTCGACGACGAACTCGATGACGACGACGCGATATTTTCGCACGGCGAGTAGAATTTAATACGCGAAGACCGAAGAAATGAACTTCGGGATTACGTTGTTACAATAATACTCGTATATTATTATGACAAAATATTATAATATATACGCAGTATACGAATATATAATTATTATAATTATTATAATAATATTCGAACGACGTGTTAATGTATTTATATCTCAGACATACACGGCGCAATGTAAACGCGTTATAAATTATAATCACGCGATATTATCGTTTTAGTTTTTAATTTTCGCCGTAACGATTACCATATAAAAACCGTGCAAACATTCATCTCTCTCGTTTCGAACAATAATAACGCGAAATATAATAATAATATTACGTTGAATATTGTTGCTCGCGAGACGTATTATTATTATTATTATTATTATTATTATTATTATTATTAT
>JAIUCT010000019.1:4193202-4233276 GCA_021307375.1 Tetraneura akinire | reverse complement strand
TTATTATTATTATTATTATTATTATTATTATTATTATTATAATGTACGCAATTCGTTAATAAATTATATAATATAATATTATTAAAACGTTTTTTTTTTTTTTTTTTAAATAAAAAGTTATTTGATAAAAACACAAAATTTGATGGCAAATAAAAATTTAACACTGTATATAGCTTTTTATTTCGTGTGGAGTGAATTATTCATTAATATTATTAGTTTCGTTCGATTGGATATTCTTCAACAACGGTTTTGCGTCCGATCGATACGAAAAAAAAAACGACACTATAAGTCAAATGTTGAATACTTCAACTTGTTCCATTAATCCGCGGTTGTTATGACTTTTGTGCGTGAATTAATGTTTAGGTCACTTGTGTTGGTCTCGTTGTATTCTGTCAGATTTATTCTGAAAGCATTAGTCATGATTAGTGAATTCAACGTTCAACAGTTCGAACTTAAAAGGTTAAATCGAAAACAAAGCGCAATAACGTAACGCGTAAAGTTCTTATTTCTCTAAAAAAAAAAAAATTTAAAAACTAACGCGAGTTTTTTATCGACTACAATATTAATTTAATAGAATTTTAGATCGTATAGTTTTATCTGAAAAACAAATTACTTTGTTTAACAATGTTATAAACGTCGTATAGTGTTATCATACTATCATAGGTTAGGTTATAATATAAACGTATACGATGAAAATGAAATAATATTTTTGTGTGTACGTTCCTTTATTATTTATCGGGTTATTTATAGCACAAGACACTTAAATATAACGATACAAACTTTGAATTAAAATTGTCCATCAAACCAAACGGCATTCATTCCAAATTATATTAATATGTTCTAACTAGAAACACGACATTGTATTAAAAAGAACGTTTGTCTTTTATGACAAAAAAAAAAAAAAAAAAAAAAAAAACAAATAATAATCCAAACCAGACGAGAAATTTTTAAATATAATTAATCGAGGACATTGACGTAATTTTTTACGTTCGACGAGAAAACAAATATATGTAATATTTTTTAACCTATAAATATACATACATAATATTGATATGTTTAAATCATTAAAACGTGTAAAAAAATAAATAAATAATAGGTAATTAAATTTTAATGGATAAAAAATAAAACATTTATTCCAAATGTTTTAATTACCGATTCGATTTTTAACTCGCATAATTAATATCGTATAGTATACCGTATACGAGACCAATGCATTATATAATTTTGATCGTTAAACATCATTTTCATTCAAATACCCATTTTCAGTTTTGTCATAAAAATTTTGTACGTACAAACAGCGTATCGTAATACTGTTCATTGTATTAATATCCATACTTAATGTATAATTTCGTACGAATTTACTTATTTTTTAAAGACATTTATCTGCTTTCCTGCATTGAAACATCGTACTAATATTTATTATATTTTAATATTTGTGGCGTTAAAATATTAAAATATTTACAAAGACCTCAAAAGAAAAAATTAAATCATAAATAATCACTTGGCACTTTTTTGGTACCCATTCAATGTTTATAATATAATTTGATACATCAATACGCGGATTTAAAAGTACTTATATTTTCAAATGAATAATTTGGTAATAATTGTATAAAGATATTTTTGATACATATAAAAAAAAAATTAATCCAATTTAATTTATTTTCGAAAATGACGAAATTGAATCATATTATTAATTTATTTTTGGTAAACACAAATAAATATACCAATAATACATTTATTATTATTTATTAAATAATTTTCGACTGAAAAACATATTGTTGTACATGTTTTTATCATGTTTTTGGAACTTGAAATTTTTTATCGGTACTTGATGGTATGTAGTTTCAGTGATAAAACAATAATTATTTCAATTTATTCTTATTTTTTAATGTTAACGATTTTATTTTATCACATTTGAATTTTAAGTAAAATTTATTTATTTCCTTGGTCTAATTTTAAATTGTCATTGCAAAAATAATTTTTATAGTTTTTATATCAATAGTAACAGGATATACATACTACTTGTTTCGAATTTAATAATGACAAAATAATATTTATTTAAAGGAATAGTAACTATTTATAATATGTTTTATGTATTATGAACAAGAAAGAAATAATATTTGTGTCGTTTTCGTCGGTAAATATTTTTTTGGAATTCATGAACGACAAATTACTACTAATCTTTTGCACATTAATGTGTTCTTTTTTACGTTTTTTCTTTCTATATTACCACTAAAGTGGGTTCTTTAAATCTATTTGTAAGAGGAAAATTAAAAAAAAAAAGTTTTCTGAATTTTTAAAATTATTTTTTTCACTAAAATACCTATTATATTATAATCTAAAACTTCTATAAATTAGATATTTAGGAACCTTCATGGTAACTAAAGAGTTTATTTTTTTTATTAAAAAGTTTCAAACTATATAATATTTAAATAAATGCAACTTATATAACATAAACTGTTTCATAATAGTGTAGTTTAAAATTGAATTAATAATTAAAATTTGTGACGTGTGTTAATAAACTTTGAATAGATACCATTTTAAGTTTATCTTTATACAGTATCTTTAATAAGAACTTTAAATTTAATATAATTTATTCATGAACTGATACCCAATTAAAATGAAATATAAAGACTTAACTTATAAAATATATAATAATTATACATTATATAATACAAATATTCATATTCCTTAATAAAATCAATTTATTTATATTGATATAATTAAAATTATTATATCAATTAATTTTTTTAATTTAATTTACTGTTGAATAAATTCTGTAATATAATTTATTAATTATGCCCAATAAATATTTAAATGTGAAACCTAATACGTTTTGATACTGCAATATAAATAAACGAATAAAACAATTTTTTTTTTTTAGATATTTGATTTAGAAAATATGGATTTTAATCGTTGGAAATCGTGTTTCATTCTACAAAAATACATATTATACTGTTACCGATAGCTGTTATAGGTAGGTACTTATATTATATTTTAATTATCCCTTTTTATATTTTTAAATAATTATGGTATGAATAAAATTAAAATCAGTGAACATAAATTAATTTTTAACGTTACTAAAGAATAACATTTTCATAAATCCATGGTTTTGTATATTATATTAATGTAATATTATTTACAAGGAGTATATTCGTTATTCGGTCAAATAAGAATAACAGATGAAAATATTAAAATATAATTTATTTAAATTTGTTGTAAGTATGATAATTTCTAATTTTGGTAACATGATCGAATTGTCAATATTACGTAACTGTTATTTTTTTTTTTACGTTATAAAGCTGTACAAATTTTATCTACCTGGCTAAACCGTAATTCACCATAAAAGCTAAATGACCCAATAAATAGAAGTAATGAGCAGGTAAGTTATTATTACGTTTCCAATGGTATTACATGAACCATAAGTAATTCAATTTTATTTAAACGTAAATGGGTCGAAAACTTCTAGAAAACCGATATAGACCATAAAATTGTTATTTAAGTTCGCCCGATAGTTATGAATATTATGAGATTATGGAAAAACAATTTGTGCTAAAACAAAATATTACGATACCTAATAAAATGTAAAATATAAATACCGATACATTTTTTTTTTTTTTTATAAAAGTTGAATTTCTCATACAGTAAATATTAAATAAATTATTACTAAAAAATTAGAACTAGAATGGTCTCACCTAAGGTTAAAATAAAAAAATACTTTAAAACAATACTTAAAATATTAGATATTAATTCAATTTAATTTAACATTAAAAAATTAAAAAGTAAAATCATTTATAAAAAAAAAACAACTGAATTTATTTAATAAACATAAAATTTATTAAAGAATTTTAAATTAATATGCTATATTTTTCTATTTCGTTTTATATACGATACATTTGATAAATTAAATTTTATCCATTAATTCCTTTAAATTATACATAAGTATATTTTATATAATCGATAATCGGATAATCGATGTATAATTGTACAAATTTATTATCCGGAGTATTATAGCTTAAAATATGGTTTATATTGTTTTTAGCCTTAGCCGCCTTAGAGTCTAGATGACCCTTTATGGATTATTAGTTTGTATTAATAACACATTTAAATCTACTAACAAATAATAAATATTTTCCATCATAAATTTAAATATAACTATATTGGATGTAAAATAGGTTATGCTTATATACTGGGCAAAGAAGATAGAAGAGAACGTTGAAATTTATCTGGTTATCTTATTTATATATAAATTAATAATCCAATTCAAAATATTATAAAATAATATAATATAATTATTTTTCTTTTTAAATTAAATATTTATTAGTTTTAAAATTATTTACAAATTTTCCGATAATATAGTCAATGGAAAATTAAACATAAGTTTAATATTATCTGTATAATTATTAATTTATATACATATATAAAACTGATATTATATTTTATTAATGTCTTACTTAGTTACTTAATACCAAAATTAGGAAAACTAGCACTAAAATTGGAAGATATAACTAAACAAGTACCACTACTACTAATTAATAAATAATAAGTAATAATAATATGTAATTAAATATTAAATAAAATGTAAATATAGGTACGTTTACCAAATACAATTTTATATTTAATCTTTGATTATGTAATATATTTATATAAGTTTTCTATTTCCTTCTTCAATTTGTATATGTATTCTATACAATGTTACATGTTTGTGAGATTAAATTTATTTTTTAATATTATAAGATTGAAATCTTATAACGTTTATAACCAATACTTCTTATTTTAAATATAATGTTAGGTATTTAATTTATTATGATTATAATAATTCGTATACGTTGTGCACTGTGTACTATAGTAAAAGGGTAAAGTTAAACTTTGTTCGTCTTTTTAACAAGAATAAATAGTAACTAATAGGTCGATACGTTAAATTATGAACGTTTATTATTGTAATAGGTGCACGTAAAAGTTTTTATTTAAATTACTTTACTCCTTTGAAATAATATCTTCTATAATTAATTCGTGATTTATAAAATATTATAAAATGTATATTAATATTGATGGATTATTATTAACCCAATAATAAATTTTCTTGAACGAATTGACCATATATTTTTTTTTCTATCAAAATAATTTATTATTTTTAATTTAATTATTCTAATTATTTTAAATTGAAGTATATTTGATTGATAGATTTTTGATTGGAATTATCATTAATTGTTGAGTAATTTAGAAAATACAAATTCAAATCATATATGAAATGAAGTAGAGAATGGTTATACCTTATTATTTATGACTTTATGAGTTATGACGTACGATTGTACTGCACAAATGTCTTTTAAAAAAATATATTATTCGTATTAACATTCTGAGCAGGTGATGGTTGGAAAGATTAATGTACAATTGAACAATTTTGAATTTATATATTTCATTTGGCAACAAAATAAACGTACCTGTATTATATATATATATATATAAATATCGATAGATGTGAATTATTTATAGTTTCAAAATACATCAAATTGAACATTTCGAATTTCTATTATTTATGATGTAGAACAATACTATTTTATCGTTGATATTTCTATAATCGTATTTTTATACAAAAAAAAGTTCGATTTTCCGAAGAAATTTACTATACCTATTTATATACAAACATATTTTTCAACTAGGTATACAATTGTCTCACTTTACTTGTTTTCTCAATGTAATTTACTTATTAGTAATTTTAATTAATTTGTATATAACTAAATAGTTATAGTATTATTATTATTAGTTTATTACATTTTGATTAACCAATATTATACAGTAATTATTATTACCAATAAATAATATTATCTCAAAGGCGTCCAAGGCCTATCGATTATGAGGTAGTTTTAAAAAGGGAGAGATAATTATGTATTTTATCTTTTAATGTATCTATACCTATATATAGATATATCATTGCAGGGAGCGTAAATTTCGGATTTTTCGGAAATTTCTCTATAAAGTTCACTCATAACAAGAAACATGTTTTACCTGTAAATTGTATATTGATTTTGCAATGGTGTGTGTCTTTTTTTATGTAGGTATACACTTTTTTTACTCGAAATAATGCTCTTATTTTCACGAATAGAATATGTTTCCGATTATAAAGTGTATGTGGTTAGTACTTTATTTAGGTTATTTTTCGAATTTCTCAAAATTGACTCTAAGTCAAGTGATAGAAAAAAAAAACGACCAAAAAATGATGAAGAAACGGCATAACATTTCAACGAATTCGATTTTAAATTTCAATATTTCACGATAACTAAGGCAATTTTGAACTTACAGATTTGAAAATTTTATTGATATTCATATATAGGTATTATATGCATATATGTGATAAAATTTTGGAACTTTAATATTAATTTTTCTACAAAATATGGACTTTGAATATTTCGTAAAATGTATATAATGTTTGATAAAATTGGCAATTTTGGGTTATAATACTTATAAGGTGTGAAAATTTTACTGAATTATACTCAAGTATGACTTTACATGATTTTTAGAAAAATTATTATTTTATTATTAATTATTATTATAATTATTAGAAAAATCCCAAGTGTCAATTTTTTTTTATAATTATTTTAGTTGAAATTTTTAGTGTAATCGAAAATTTAAAAATATACGTACGATATATATATATCTCGTATATAAGTATTCTTCTTATTACTTCTCAATATTTTACAATAATGTTAAATAAAAGTAACAAAAAATTCTGAATAAATTTGAAAATTTTATTGAAGCTCAAATACATGTTATTTAACTCAGTTCCAAATTATTGTGAATATTACAATTATATATATATTTTTAATATATTATAGCTGTTTAAAGAATAAAAAGAAGAGCTGATATTGGTGTGTAAGGGGATACAGGTCTAAAGAGGAAAGTATTAAATTTTAATTAAAATTTGAACGCAGTATTGCAGTGATAAATTATTACATTCCAAAAACGATTCTAAGCGAAGTTCTGTCAGATATAGATATTTAGGTGACTCATTTAAGGAATTTATAGGCATTTATATTGAACTTAGATACTTGAAATTGTATTGCTTCTTCATATAGGTATGTCTTAATATATTTGATACAATTTTAGAACTTTTACATTGAAATTTAAATGTAACATGAGTATCTATGCGTTTTACACTTTTAATAAAAATGTAAAAGTTTCATTTAATATATATATATTATCTGACTGAACTTCGCTTAGACTCGTTTTTCGAGTGCGTTATCTTACACATTCCACATAATATTAAAATTTGTTATGAAATTATGTTGATTTAGGAAATTGTTTAGTTTCAAATTAATAAGAACTACAAAATTGTATTTAATTAATAAATAGGTACTTATCGAACTTTAGGTTACATTACAAATACCTATGCATCGTATAATGTGTATAGGTATATATCGATGTAAAAATGCCTTTTATTTTATATAACTTATATCGGTATACGTATTTTCTTTACAACTCTTATGTATACTACTACGTCGGTGCCGTCAAATACAATTTTTAAAGAAATTAATGAATTATAAAATAATATATTACTGTATAGGTACTCACTATAAAGGGATAAATTTCAATAACATTCCTTTGAGTTAATCATGTGAAAAGTTTAAAATGAAACTCTATATACTAATAATACAATGTTATTTACATGCAAGTATAATACTTGTAAGATAGAAGAATACGAGTGCGTGTTTAAATTTTCTACACGGAACATCGTATAATAATTATGTGGTGGTTTTACCAGTGTAGATGTAATTATTTCGATTTTAACTTACTATTATATCGATGCACGCCTGGAAAAACGTATAAATTATATTTGAACTTATTACTGTAAAATTTTTAATTTTAATCGTTCGAACTTTGATATTATAATTTCATTTCAATCGTACGAGTATATTATTCAAAATTATAATATTGTACACTTGTCCTAGTTTAAAATAATAATGGATAACTTTCATTTTCGATTTTTAACTCTAATTTATTACATACCTATAGGTAATATGTAAATTAATATATTATTATTGTTTAGATTCGAATAATTATTATAATTTCTATAAAAAAAAAAAAGACCTTGTCCTTGTCGTGCTAATATCGCTTATAAATAAATAAATATTTTATAATATTATACAGCGGGAAATTCGTAAAATAACATTAAAACTCGCTCACGAAACGAACCCCAAATCATCACGTTCCGAATACTTTGGTGCGACCGTCGTCGGAACAACCTGTTGATAATGTTGTCAAAGAAACATCAGTAAGAATATACACATGTATATATGGTATATTATAATATAATATAGGTATTATGGAAAACGGGCGGCGAACAAAAACTTGGGATACATCAATAAATCATTTCATATCATTTAAAAGTTTAAAATGAACAATGGAAAAATCAACGCGCGGTCGGTGTCGCAACGTGTTTATTATTGTTTCGCAACAATACTACATAATATATAATGGTTTACGTAATACGTATAGGACGTTTGTTCTTCGTTATAAATTTATAATATAGCTCATAAAATATCAAACACACCGTATATATATATTTTTTTAATACTCGCACACTCAATTTTTAATTAAAATAATAATAATTAAAATAAAAATAAATAAAAAATAAAAAATAATTATATGACGTAAGGATGCGAGTACAAATTTTGCGTACGAAATTATTTCAACCCAATACGTGTAGAGTACAATGTACGGTTTTTCTATTCTCTTTCTGTAAAGGTAACGCGAACGTCAATCGAATACACAGACGTTAAAAAACCGATGTTGTGTGCGATATGGTAACTTTGGAGAATTTCTTACGCTTTTATGTTTTTCGTTTGAACTATGGCGTAAAAGTTTCGCTGAGTTACGGATAATAATAAGTTAGTTCGGGTAGGAGTGATATACAATTTTATGTTTCTAGCCTATGCTAAACTTCAGAAAGAAAATATGCGAATCGATGATTATTATAATATAGAAATACAACGATACATTATAATATAACTTAGAAATCGTAAACTTTATTTCGCATTTATAATATTGTCGTATAATATTATTATTGTTTATCGTACGAACGGATTTTATACGTATTTTAAATAAAAATGTTTACTCGAATTTTAATGCAATACTTACTTATATTATTTAAAATAAAAGAAGTTAAATGGTTATTTAAACGTTCAATTATAAATTATAATAATAATTATTTGGTTATATAACGTGAATATTTTAGGCTGTATTATAATATAAGATAAGGATATAATCCTTGGGGAAATGTGTGTGCATTTTACGCAAACCGTTAAATTCGTTTAATAAAAGTGGAAAAATATTTTTTTCGCTCGTGGATCGCATTGAAATTTATATTAGATTTTGTTGAATTATTTTTTTAAACTATATAATAATAAATAATAATAATATGAAATATGATTTATACTCATAGGAGTAAATGAGGGTGGCTTAACACTCCCAAAATCTTCTGTAGCACCCATATTATATAAATTATACCATAATTATTATACCATAATTATTATACCATAATTTTACCATATATTATTTTGGTAAATGTGTATTGTATGAAGATATTCCTTATACGAGTGCGATAAAAAAAAATTTAGCCCTCTCCAAATATAAAACTCAATAATTGCACTTACGCGCGTCTATTCGGTTGGCTGGTGAATATCACAAAAATGTTATATTTTATTCATTCATATTTCATACTTCAATAATATATTGCTTTGTTATATTTACGACTGTTTTCCATTTCATTAGTTCGTGTTAAATTTATTCAATATCCTCGTTGATATTTTTTTTTTTTTTTTTTGCTTTTTATGTATAATAATTGCCGTTTGGTGTTTATATAAATACCGATAAATAAATACACGAGTGAACTCGCGAAATATTTTTATACGCATACCGCAACAGACCGCAACGGACCGCAATAATTTTGTAGAGTTTAAATTTTCAAACGGAATATGTATCGCGAAACCGATAATTTTAATTTTAATAAATAATATTTAGAATTTTATGTAACCCGATACGACATTAGGTATCACAGTGTTAAATTTAATAAAATATATATATTTTTTTTTAATTTGCTTTAGAAACATGCGTTTTTCTGTACGTTTTTCATCGTGTTGATATTATATTAAAAATATTTAAATAAATCATTTATTATTAATAATACTATCGTCGTTCTTTAATATTCAGCGCAGGTGTGCTCTTAACCTTTGCGAGCGCAAGATACATTTAAAGTTTTAATTATATCGCTGGCAGACTGTCCGAGACTGACATAAAGAAATAAAAAAAAAAGAAAAAGAAAAAAAAGAAATAAAAACTAAGAAATGTGCAAACGTAATATTATATCGAAACTTGTGCCGCCGTATAAGATGATTCGTCGTTTTTTTATATTCGATTAATTATATCTACGAAACGTTTCGTTTATTTTAAGACGTTACAACCGTATGCGTGTTATCACTTCGTGAGGTGGTATGTATACGTTCGAGATATAGAAAAAACGATTTTGTTTCTTTCGTGTATTATATATTTCATTATTAATAACGAATTAACGTAATTTCGCAACTATTTAAAAAAAAAAAAAAAACGAAATATTTTACTCGAGAGTCGTATTAGTTTAAAACAAAAAATATAATAATACAATTTTATAATTTTATAATTTTTTTTTATTATTTAAGTATAAATATAAATTATAATATCGTTTGACTCGCAAATGTAATATTTTCGAGTCGACAACTCGAGAATTCAATATATATTATTTGTAATTCGTGACTTTTACCTAACGGTTTGATCTTTAAAACATCGTTCGATTTTATTAATACGTTCATGAACATTACGTGTTATATCATTCATGATTTTAAAGTTTTACGTCCCACACGACCGAATTTTAAATCGCGGTATTTAACTTATTAAAGTTACTTTTATGTTTATGGCGTTCTTGGGGCAAAATTATAACTTTTCCCTCCAATAATATCACAGGAGTGGTCCTTGCCAATAAATACAATTCTGCCATTGACGATGTCAACACATTTATTATAAACCTTTTCGATACGACATTAATAATATATTATATATTTTATTCGTATTTATTGAATTCGACGAATTCGGCGTCAAGCACGTGAAATACTAGATATATACTATAATATGGTATTTTTTTCAAAATTAAACGTTTTTTTTTCACGGTCATACCGTACAATAACTATAGTAACAGTAGTATACCAAAAACATTTAAAATCCCGTCCGAATAAAAAATTATGTCATTAATTCGTTATAAATGTATACCGATATAAGTAATATGGGGGGCCCGTTTTTTCTCGTATGATTCGGTGAAAAATTAAGATTTTTAAATCGTAATAAATCGATATTTTGGAATACAATTTTTTTTTTTTTTTAGTTGATTATTAATAGGTTTGTCACTTTTTAAATAAATAGGCGTTTCTTAAAAAAAAAAAAAAAAAAAATTATAGACTACATGGGTATATATTTATGCGACAATTTTGATGCTGATCAACTTTGTGATTTCGTCAAGACGATGATTTTTAGCAATATTATTTTTGCGTTTATCAGAGAAACGCCATATATTTCTGATGTCGTTTTCTTAATTGTACCATATATATAATATATAATATATAATATGAATAGTGTAACTTTGAGAATATTCGAGATGGATAACGTTAATAATGCAGCAAATTAACGATATCTACAAAACACATATTTTGCGTCCCGTCGTAGTAGGCAATTAATTATATTTCATTATAAATAAGTAAATTAATAACGAAGTCGAAGTTATCGTTTCTTCGTTTACTATAAATTATATTTCTAACAACTGAAATACCGAATTAATCAAGAGGCGGATTCGTTAAAATAATTGTCATGAAAATATACTCGCGTACAAATATATTACATAGGCCGTGTTCGAATTTCACGGGAGAATGTCAAAAATAAAGTTATTTGTTTTTACAAAACAACTCTTAAAGAGAATTTGAAACATTGAAATTTGAAAAATGTATGAAACGTAGGTACCTATGCAATTCTTGCAGAACGCATAAAAATTCAGTGGCACGAGCCGTGACAAATAATTATTATTACACGAACGATTTGTCTGGAACGACCGTGTAGATTGTCGACGATTATTATTCGTTAGTGTAATGTTATATTCGCATAATGACTTATAATATTATGTTAAATCAATTTCGTATCGATCGTATTGAAACAAACGACTTTCCGACGGACGGATAGTATATATAAATATAATGTATTATTATATTAAAATTGTCCGTTGATAAATATACGCGGGTTACGTGAACCAAATGCTAAACTCGCTCGTGTTACCAATCACCAGGTATATGTTATAATATCGTTATCTCGTGTATACGGTTAGAAAAGAAAAAAATAAGAACCTAGCGAATCGTAATTTTGTACACGCGTTAATAACAATATATTGTGCATTTATTTATTATTTCGCATCCGATGGCGGAGATTTTTATCGACACAAACGATGATAATAACGACGAGCGAACTCGTATTTTATTTATACTAATAATAATAATAATAATGAAACGTTTGTCGTTTATCAAACGATTAAAATTTAAAATAAATTTCGGCTCGCGGATTAATAGATATTATAGTTTTATTATATACCTTACCGTGTTATAATAACATCGGCCGATACGAAAATAATGTTTTAAACGACCGTTCGCGATACGACGTTTTGATTTTCCTCGGACTTTTCCATTTCGTATATGAAACGATAACGCACTCGCGTAGTACATAGGTATCTCTTTAGGCGAGTATAAAAATATTATATTATTTTAATATCGTAAAATTTAATAAAATACGCGTTTTTGCAAAAATCACCGCGGATTAAATTCCGACGTTTCATTTTTCTCGAAATTGATTTATTTTTATACCGTGTTACAAAATATATTATTATTATGTACCATATACCTACGTAATTCCTGTCGGGAATATTCTCGCGCGTGTATATCCGTGGACATTCGCATAAGATATTATTATAATAATATATCGTGTTTTCGGCGCAAACGTGTCATCCTGCAAATTCCCAGGTGGTCAAACCACGCAACGATCGACACGACCAAAACGACCAAAACGACACCGCGGGACTGCAGACCTGCAAATCACTACGGGGTCCGTCACACTCTCTGTCAAATTTATACGCGGTCTCCCCTGTTTTCGAATAACAATATTTTGATTTATAATAATATGTACGTGTATGTATACGTTTGGAAATTGATTCCGATGAAAAAACGAACGTATGTGATATACCTACCGTTTTTTCCTCGTTACATACATTACGAAAAGTCGACAATCGGTTATATTTTTACGACGGTTTTCCGTCGACTCGACAGTTCGACACGCTCGTGTTGCGAGAGAAAAACTTAAAATAGTGCTCCTGTATACACAGTATACACTACTATTATAGTTTATAATACCATCCGAAAAACGTGTAATCGTATTATATAAATTATTAAAAGTTTCGAAATTTCGAATTATAAGCGTTTTCTACCGTTTAAAGCGATCCATCACAATTTTAGATTTTTTTTTTTTTTCCGTTTTTACAGCGATTTTACACGCAATTTTACAAGCAATTTTTATCATTTTAGACTTACCTCTATATATACAATGCGTTTTCAATAACTCTTCTTTTTCTTAACGACAGTGTCAATTATATAAGACTACTGTACAAATGACGCAATTTAGATAATTTCCATTTTCGAGTCTTATGAAATATATTATATAATAATGTATTGACGTAGGTACTTTTATTATTATTTTTTTATTTTTTATAGCGATAACGCAAGATTTTTATAAATTTTAAACTCTTTTCATGACGCGACTGTTTTCACGTTAAACATAAAATTTAAGTATTTTTTTCATTGCCAAAACGTACGGTTTTTATGTTTTAATAAAATGATGCTTTATAATATATGTAACCTATACTAAGTTAGGAAAAGCTTATATACGAAACATATATTTATTTATTTATTTTTTATTTCGAATTCATCTCGCCAAACGTTATTTGATATTATTCATTATATTATAATAATATTCTTATATTATTATTGTCGGTTTATTATAATAAAATACGTAAATAACATTTTTCTATATTTAGCCGATAAAAAACAATACCGCGGTATAAACCATTCTAAACTTATGATGGGAAAATTATACAGTTCGTTATAGTTTGTTCGTTATAATTGCTTGTAAAATAATATTATATTTGTCTATAAATACGTTTATTACACTTTACGAATGGTTATAAATTCGTATAGATTTTCCAATTTAGCATGTAATTATTATGTTACTCGGTTAACAGATTTAATAAACGCATATATGTCAATTTGAATATTGTAATATATTAATATTTTACTATTTTATATTATTTATTTCGATAAGTGGCCAAAACTAATTATTACAATTATTACTATACGCAGTACTTATATTTAGAAACTATAAAAAGAAAATCGTAAATCTCTTTTACGTCTAGGAATCATAAAATATGATTTATTTCACAACTAATATTAATCTCCATAGGTAATCATATTATAGTTGTCCGCCATCACTAATATTATATATGGAGGAAATAGAAAACTTCCCATTGCCAAGTCTCCATAACTCATTAGTCATCTAATACATTTCAATTCACTGACATTAACTATACTATTGGTTTCGTTTCTCTAGAATTTATATTAACGATGGCTAGACGGTGTAATAATAACTGGCCATTGTGTATATATTGACGTAGCTTAATTGGCTCATTCTTCATTGAGTTTTCGACTATAGATTTTTGCGTTTAACAATATATATGAAAATTATTTCACTTAAAAAATCTCAAAAAGCCTTTTTTTCTAAAAAAAAAAAAAAAAAAAAAATTGTAGATTGTAGAACGTTTATAAAAATTTTATCTTTTTTCTACAAACATTAATTTACTTACCTAAAATCTTATGTTTAACATGAAAAAAAATATATAATATGAATAGATTGAAAATACCATGAATTTTATTTTTAGTCTATTAATATGTAAACGTCCTGTAAAAAAACGCAGGATAAAAATATTATTATATATGACCGAAAAAACAGGTAAATGAATATCGGATGAAATAAATCAATGTGACAGATGAAATTTCATTATATTTCTCTGAAATTATTTATGAAATATTGATAGGTACTCGATAGACATTTTTAAATTGACGTTGAAATTTAACGTCCATATATATTATATTGTTCAATTATGTTTTTATTTTCTCATTATCTGTCCATATGCATATAACTTAATTATATGTATATTATTATGTTAAGTATTATATAAATGTAAGTAGGCAAGTATACCTAAGTAACTCTTTGCTAATGAAACGTATTTATACAAAAAAAAAAGAGCTGATACTGCTGTGAGGAAAGGATATAAGTGTAAAGAGGATAGTGTAGAATTTTGATTAAAATTCGAAAGTAATGATAAATCATTACATTTAAAAAACGATTTGAAACGAAGTTCAGTTGGATAATAAATATATAAATTTAACACTATCCTCTTTAAACCTGTATCCCTTACACAGCAGTATCCACCACTTCTTTTTATTATACATTAAACAGCTATATAAATTAAAAAGTTATAATTGTAATTACCTATGACAATAATTTGAAACTGACTTAACCAATATGTAAGTATGTTTCAATAAAATATTCAAATTATTTCAAAATGTTTTGGTTTTTTATTAATCATTATTTTAAAAACATTGAGAAATAATAAAAATAATACTTGCATAGATTCTTAGATTTTCGATTACATCAAAAATGTCAACTTTAAACAGCTATCATATATATATAAAAAAATGGAACTTGACATTTTTCTAATGTTTTGTTAACATCTGTATGATAAGTAAGTATTATACTTCAGTAAAATTTTCAGAACTTAAAACCTAAAATTGCCAATTTTATCAAACATTATAAAGCTACAAACGAGAATTTTAGGAAGTAGTTTTTTAGAAGTTAATTTTAAGTATTATATTTTTTCAAATAATTAACGTGTAACTATTCCAAAATTTGACCACGTATATATGGTACGTAAATGAACATTCGACAAAATTTTCCAGTTTCTAAATTTAATATTGCCTAAGTAATCATAAAATATAGAATTCGAATTCGTCGTAATTTCAGTTTTTGTGAAAAATTTCGTATTCTTTTGGTAGTTTTTCCTATTGCATAGCATCAATTTTGAGAAATTCGAAAAATAACTTAAATAAAGTACCAACTACGTACATTCACTTTCCAACCGGAACATGTGCTTTTTGTGAAAATCGGATCATCTCGGATAGAAAAAATGTCTAGATACATAAAAAAAAGACTCTGCAGCAGCATTCGCTTCGCTCAGAATTTAAAATAAAAGCAATTCAATATAAATTAACCATTTAAATATCCAATTTTCAAAGAAGAATAAAATAAAAAAATTAAAAAAACTTATATATATTTTTATAATCGTTATGGATAATAATGAGTAGGACAATAATTTACCTACATTTTATGATTAACAATAGCTTTAATGTCCAAAATGTACCATTAATTTTATTTTAAATCACCCCTTTAAAATAAAATAAAATAAAAAAAAACCCTCATAATATAGCCTACGCTGTACATAAAAGTTAATTTGTTGGCTTTGTAACCATAATACAATAGACATATTGAAAACATTGGATCAGCAGATAAGATGAACGTAAAAATGAACTTTAAATAACTATTCAAAAATATTAAACTGACGATAACGACAGAAAATAAACAAGAAAAATCGTATTTTTAGGAGTCGATGTTATTTTATATTTAGAAATACATTATAATTTATAATATTATATTATGTGCATCAGTTAAGTGAAAAATTATTATTTATTAGACTTTTATAAAAAATAAATATATATATTTTTTTTTATCTTGTGAATTATCACGTGCGTTTCATCTATATATAATAAATAATTATTATACTTAAATTAATAAATTCCGTTTACAGTCTATCACAACGACATTTATTTTTTTTTATTTATTATGTTGTTTTTTTTAATATTCCAAATACCATTTTATAATGTTATATTGTACAGTGTTCTTTGTGATAACCAACTAAAACAAAAGTAATAGGTAGGTACTTCATGCGGATGCTCTTGACAATTATTTCCTAAAACATTTGATTCAATTCAAATATAGTATAATAAAGGAAAATTTATATTAATTTTAAATTACATATTATATTATATAATAATATATATATACTATATTTTAATAAAATAAAATAACAACAAAATGTCATTTAATATATATATTTTTTTTTTTTTTTTGAGAAATCATACTTGTAAAAATGGAACAAATAAATTTTATTATTTAATACATTTTATATTTTTATTCGTATAAAATTCACTTATAAAAAAGAAATCTCAAAAAGATTATTATTTAAATTTTTTTAGACATTTTCGAAAGAATAAAAGTATTGTGAACAATTATGTAAAATACTATATACTCAGTGTAAAGTTTTACTTAAAAATTAAAATAATGAATAATTTTGATATTAATTAATTATGGAACATTTCGGTTGCACAGCAAGAATAATTCTTTTTATCCAAAATGACCTTTTTTTTTTTTTTTTAATTTAATTATGATTTGTGTTACGTTTTGTGGCCATTAAATATTATTTATTTCCAGCCAGTATACTATTTTGAATACTGATGTGAAATAAAGAATTATAAATTCTATATGAAAATTGTATTACGATGTCAATTTATGTTATTAAATGTTTATATATTATATTATCTCTTGTGTTTTCAAGTATGTTAATGTTCAATGTTCATGATACAAATTATAATGCAGTCCACCCCCTTTTGCTATAATTTATAGTTTTCAAGTATAATTGATAGCCTACTCACCTAAAATCATTATGACTAATTTCTGTGTAGAAATAATTTTTATGTTGATTTATTATAGGACAATAATTCCAATTAATTTTATAATTTAAAATATTTTATTCATATACATTGTCCTTCAGGACCTCTGTATCAGCCGTTGGACTTGACTGGTAATCTACAAATCTTATTATTTGGACGGATTATCTTAATTTCAATAATAATACGATTTACGCTTGTTCGATCTTTATTTTTAACTAATATTTTTTTTTTCTAGTAATCCTTTACGTGTTAAGTCAAATCGATTTGAATTTATATTCCGTCGAGTGTCGTTGACTATAGCTTCGTTTTAATTAATTCGTCAGATTGTCATAATGCCGACAGTGATTAACAGGTGCGGTATATAATTTTAATACCGCGGTTAATATTCCCATCCACTTTACTCAGACACGCGTTTGTATATTATAATTATATTGTTTTCTCAAGTCGAATAGAAAATTCGCATTTTAAGTTTAAGGACACTACCTACGTTTTGACATCCATTAATGCTCTTATATAATATACAAATCGAAACGCGTATTTTCGAGTAAAATAATAAAACGATTTTAGTACCTAATACAACAATGTAATATATACGTTAATATTTGATTAGACCTAAATATTTTTTGCGAACCAATTTTTTTTTTCTTCGTAAACGAGACGTAATATTATACTATAAAAATATGATACAATACCATCGTAAACGATTCGTTTAAACGCGGTGAAAACTATTTCACTTTTTCATTTCGATTACAAATCAAACGGGAGTATTTTTATAAGAATATAATAATTTACCGTTCATATTATTTTTCGTCCGGCGCGGCCATTAGTTTTGCGACCGTCCGAAATTTAATAATAATAATATAATAATATTCGAAGCGAATAACGCCGTCGGATGCCGAAGATTTTTCCGCACATTCTCCAAGATAAACCGGGGCGGTTATATATTATAATATCATATTATGATTTTATCGTTATCCGGTTTCGGCGAAAATTGCCATATAGACCTCTCTCATACCAATTTATTATTATTATTATTACATAATATTTCATACTTGTATATAATACACTTATGGTTTTTATTCGTTTTCATCCCACGGAGGGTTATTATAATAATTGTTTGAATATTAAGTGCCTTTTTAAGTATTTGTTTCGTTAGTTTTTAAAAAAACAAAACAAAAACGTAATAATATGAAATAAAATATTTTTGAAAAATACACGTGAAATCATACACAATAAAATATGAGCAAAATTTATAAAAAAAAAAAAAAAAATGTTTAAATTTCACGTATTATTATAATACACGAATTATATCTCAAAATTGATATTGATATTTTATTGTATACTATACGGGAACGAATAGACGAAATCAGGTATATATATTATAATATTGTCGAAGAAAAAATTTGAAAAAATTAATATTAATTCATATCGTTATACGCGTGGGTACGTTTATTGTTGCGCAATTTTGAATTTTAAAACTTTTTGTTTTCAACTGGTCTTTGATATAATGTATTTCGTCAAAGTACGATATTACATTTCTATGAAATCTTTATGTAAATATTATGATTTTTCTGTTTTCCTATACAACAATATTTTAAACACGACTCATGAATATTGCTATAATATTATGGCAAATGAAATATTTTGCGAAACATAATAATGAAAGTTTAAAACACAAAGAACTATGGTTAAGTCTCAACGTGCACAGTTATGCTTCGCATTTCGCATACGAAACGCGCAATATTATAATATTATTTTCCCGAAATAATTGCGTTTCGGCGAACTTCCACACTTGCACCCGAAACAGATTCTTTGAATAAATAAATCGATAATTAATTTTCCCAATTAGAAATTGTATTCGCGGCTAATTAATTATTTTCCTAAGCCAAATTATACCTATAACACTCGTATTGATTTGAATCACCGTGGGTATACAATAATTTCAAATACGCCAATAACACATAATATTGTACGATGTAATTGTAATAAGTTTTTCACTTTGAAATTTGATAAATTTGATAACGTATATAATAAAAATAAAAATAATAATAATAATAATAATAATAATAATAATAATAATAATAATAATAATAATAATAAAACGTATATATCTGAAAATAATTAAAAACCTAAGTTTAAATATATTTTTAATAGTTATTATTGTACTTACTATGTAAAGAATGAATAAAAATAATATTAATATGTTTTTATTCCAGGTAATACAAACTTTTAAAAAATCGATTTGTTTATCGTAAACATAAAATTAAAACATAAAATCTAGTAAGATTAGCTTTTTATTTACGAACATATATTTTATATTAATATTATAAGAAAATGATATAAAACAAAACAATATTTTTTCAAACAATTATTAAAGTTATGTACTTATAATGCTCGTACAGTCGTACGTTACAATTTTAATTTTAATAAACATAAAATATTTACTTAATTATTTTATACCTAATTAAATATTAATTTTGAATTTTCTAAATAACGAATATCAAATCAAGATAAGTTTATCAAGAAATATTGTACATATACACGCGCGTATAAAGTTTTAATATACGATTTTTATATTTAACGTAATAATTACTTTAAATTTCACCAAGTTCGTCTCAATAAGTACGTATATAAATACGATTTTTAAATATTTTTATCTTGGGAGAATTACCAATAACATAATGAAAGTAGTATTATGTAAATATATTCAATATTAAATTTTGTGATTTTAATTTTTTGGTTTTAACAAATACGCAATGTAGGTATCTGTCAAATATCAAAATATATTAGCTGCATCGCTTGATCGTATATGGTTTATTATTATAAAATAATAGACCGAAGCAGTAAAAATATTTTAAAAATTTGTGCAAATAAACTAAATAAAATATTAATATAAGTATTATAATAAATTAGCTTTTAACATGACTACATGACAAATAAAATGGAGGAAAAAATTTGATAATACGTTATTTTAATTATTATGTAAAATATTATAATTTGGATTTGAGTTCCCCCAAAACCCAAACTTTGTAAATTGAATGGTACTCGTATATTATCTGTTTTGTACTTTCGGGTTAAACGGCATAAGCGGGCATATTATGTTAAATTAAATTATTTGAATAGATAAAATGTAATACAATTTTGACGATGTCAATATTGTAAATCAAAAAATAGCTTTGTGGTTTGAATGCAAATTGGCCGTAATTTTATGAAATTTTCAGATAACTATATGTATATTATAGTAGGTAATATAAATATATAAAATGGTGTCAGTGTTCTTTAGTTTTAATATTTTTCGTGTTAAGCAATAAATGAGTCAAGAGATATACAAATTATGTGTTGTTTGATATGACACATTATTACAGATCACAGAAATAATAATAAGTAGGTAAGTACCTATTTTTTTAAATTTAAATAGTTATGTTCTAATCAATACATAATTAATATATAAATATAGATACGTTTAATAATAATAATTATTATATTATTCTCGAATTATTAATGAAAATGGATTGCGTCTTAATAAAAAAAACAAGAAAAAGAAATTAAATGATTAAAGTTGGTGACTCTACTAGTAAAATATGCATAGAAAAATGACTGCTATTATATAAATTCGCGTTTAAAAATGGTTTTTCTAATTTAAGAAAACAATATTTATTACTATAATGTATAGTGTATATACATAGTAAATAGGTATTTACAACATAAGTTATTGAAAGTGATGTAAGAGTATAATATATTATTACCATAACATATATTAAAAAAAGTCAAAGTTATTTTGTATCAAAGTGTTTTTTAATTATTTTATGGTTATATAATAAAAAAAAAAAAAAGGTAGGTATATAACCACGAATTATACAAACTACAAAGCTGAGCTTTATAATTAGTTAACTTATTTAGAAGTTATATCTAAGTAGTAAGTCATAATTAATATTTAATGCAAATGATAATATTGAGTCGAATTTCAGTATAAGTCATTCAGCATGAGATATTTTAGACATTAATATTATGTAGTTTACGAAAAGCGATTAAAATTATTTAGACGGATGCTCTGTTCCATCAGAAACGATTTAATTTTAAAATACATAATTTTTAGTAATTTTTTTTAAGATAAACAATATATGTTACGTATATTATTCATTTAAAATAATTTTAAATAATTTTACAATTTGTATTAACGTTGTAAACTGTCTAAACTGTCTTTCTATAAATTTTATGTTTTTCAATGACATATTATAATGAACGCAGAAATGTAAAAGTAATACTCGTATTATAGTTTTTAAGTTTTGTGTATCATTTCAAAAATGTTTTTCTCATTTCATTCACTTTATTTTTTTTTAATTAACTATAAGTATACGTTTACATAATATTATATAGGTACGTACACATATTTTATAGGTATTATTCACAAATACTTCTACGTGTGTTTAATTTTTTAGAACATAGAAAATAAATATACAGAATGCTTTTTAATATACAGAAGATTATTAAGAGGAATTCAGTCGTATTAAAACTTTTGTGCCGTTTTATCTTTACATATAATTCATCCATGTGGAATCCTTATTATTACTATGTTTTTTGAGTGTAAATAGTACTAAAAATACCCGGTTCATTTCGCGTTCAAAACTAGCGTTATTATTTACGACATTTTCATGATTTTTGTGAGATGTGAGTGAATATAATATTTCTGGATAATAAGACTAATATTGTTAATTAATGTGATTACTACATTCATATTTCATAATAATAATATATTATACTTACTATATATTACAATTAATTACCTAAATACACGAAGATAAACGGCATAATGCAGAAACAAAGAACGTTAATTAAAAAATACTTTTTTTTTTTTTTGCTTTAACGTACGTATTATAATACGCAAAAAACAAATACCTACTTAAAATCTGCTATTAGATTTTGAACGAAGCGAAAAATATACTGGTTTTACAATGATGTGTGTCTTTGTTTTTTGTTTTTGTTTTTATGTGTCTTCACGTTTTCTATCCGAAATAACGCTTCGATTTTCACGAATAGAATATATGTTTCCGATTGAAAGTGGATGTTGTTAGTGTCTACTTTATTTTGGTTATTTTTTTAATTTTTCAAAATTGACCCTATACGATAAGAAAAACGACCAAAAAAAGATGAAAAAACGAAAACTGAAATTTCGACCACTTTTATTTTAATATTTTACGATAACTCAAGCAATTTTTAACTTAGAGACTTAAAAATTTTATTGGGTATTATTATTAATGTACTATACAGGGTGATTTTTTTATCTTACTACACTCATTTTCTCAGTCAATTTTGAAGTTTTTCAATTTTTTTTTTTTACAAAATATTTGGTGTACATTACACTATATTTTGACATAAACATATAATTTTTTATAATTTTTTTTCCTATTAAATTTTTAGGTTTTATACTTTTTTTAAATGGCATGCTATATATGTTTTTATTCTATGACATGGGCAATAATTTAAAAATAATTTTCGTGAAGAAATTTTTCATTTTTTTCAATTTGTTTTGATAATATACGTCTTTGAAATTCATTTATTTTTCATATGTAGGAGGAGCTTTTGTCAGTTTTTACGTCACTGTTACTACGGTTCACTTTCAATTTTCCATACGATTGTATTTTTATAAAATTAAATACGTATAATTATTGTGCATGGTTTATTTATAAATATACACCTAATCTGTATTCATATTATATTATTATAGTGGTTGTCGTTAAACGTTAATGAATCCACGATTACGTCTGATTGTGAGGAAAGATGTAGGAAGGGGTATTTAATTGATTTTGTTTATCATCATAGTAGGATACTAAATTGGAAATACACACTTGTAATATTATGTTGGTATATGATTTAAACATTATCAATGTTTACGTAAAATATCTTATCATTTTTTACTAATGTAATCAGTCATAGTATAATCCATAGACTTATAATATATTATAAGTCTATGCTGGCCACCAAAATCAATTATCATGTGACAGTGACATGTACATTTATTTTAGATTCTGAGCGAAGCGAAGAATGTATTGGTTTTACAATGATGTGTGATTTTTTTTTGTTTTTTTTTTTTTTTTATTCTGTAAACACTTTTACTACCCGAAATAATGCTCCGATTATCACGAATAGGGTATGTTTCCGGTAGCAAAGTGGATCTAGTTGGTACTTTATTTAGGTCATTTTTCGAATTTCTCAAAATTGACCCTATGCGGTAGAAAAAACGGCGAAAAAATGACGAAAAAACAGCATTTTTCGCGAAAAATGAAATTTTGACGAATTCGATTTCTATATTTCTCGATAACTCGGGCAATTTTTAAGATAGAGACTTGAAAATTGTTTCGGGTGTTCACATAAGTATTATATATATGTGGTAAAATTTTGGAACAGTTACGTTCATTTTTCTACAAAATATTGGACATTGAATATTTCGTAAAATTCTCGTTTTTACCTATATAATGTTTGATAAAATTGGCAATTTTTGGTATTAAGGTCTGAAAATTTTACTGAAGTATACTTACATATTACTTAACATTATACTAAAAACTAAAATATTATAAAAATCCCTAGTCTAAATTTTTTTTATAACTGTTTTAAATTGATATTTTTAGTTCAAACGAAAATTATAATCTGACTGAACTTCGCTCAGAATCGTTTTTTTCGAATGCAATAGTTTATCATTGTATTCAAATTCTAATTAAAATTAAAGGCTATGATTCGCACACCCATGTGACAGGAGTATAAACTCTTTTATATTAATATAATAAATTCATATTTAACAGCAATTAAATATTTTATTATATATTAATAGCTTATCTTAAAATTATTTAGAATGATCTTACATTAATGGTACATGACTTTTTTTTATATATAATTTTCCTGTATTGTTCTATTTGTTGGAGATTTTCTTTTTTAATATTTTTATTTTTAATTGTCCTATAAATAAGGGTTCATTAGATAGTAATGTATTTTATTGCCTTCTTTATCTTCAAACGTTTTATTTTTTATTACATCCTCAGAATTAAAATGTAATTCACACACTCCATCATTTTTTGTTAATACTTCATCAGCTCTTGGAATTTTTGTATTCCAAATAACAATCATATTCTAAATTTTAAATAAATATTGTTTAATGAATTTCATTTATTTGTTGTTTTTGTACAATATGTAGGGTGACCAGATATTATACAAAAAAGTACATTTTTACCTTTTAAGTATTATTTCTAATATCAAAAGTCAATTAACACAAGTATTTTTATATTCATTAAATTTTTATTAAAATCTTAATGAAATATAAATTTAAATAAGAAACAAATGTATAAAACTAAATATGACACTACCTCTTAGGATGAAATATTGAAGGAGATTTTTTTCCTTCTTTATATATTTTAACTTGTTTTCTAAGACCAGAATTGCATCCAGACATGGATAATTACATAATTATGTTAATAGGTATAAAACTATGAAATAAAGAATTACAAGGATTACAAACATCTAATTAGTAATTTTTTTTTTTTTTTTTTAACTAAGAATTCACTTCACTGTTACAACTATATAAAAATATATTTGGTTAATGCTATGAAAAAACACATTTTATGATTTATAATAAATAATTATAAATTATGTAAATGTAAATAATTACAAATTAATATAAAATATATTAAACATTACATTATCATAGTACTCATTTATGAATATACAAACAATTAAAATATTATAGTTTAACATTATATATTTTATATAATTGATGCGCAATTTATAATTTTTACATACAACAATCAACACAAAATATAATAAAAAACATTGACCATCAATTTATCATAAATAAATACATGTTTATTTTAATTTATACTTATATATATAACATTTTTCTTCCATTATCAGTAGGTTAATTAAATAATTATATACATAATTTATAATATTACAAAATTAAAGCAATTTTAAAGCAATTTTTTAATGTTTTCAAATTACCTATTTATTAAAAACTATTTGAAAATATGATTTTTTTAAAATCGTTTTTAACAAAAATAAATAAATAAATCTGATAAATTAATTTAAAATTTCATTTTATATATATTATACATAATCAAACTACCATTTAAATGTTTTATAATAATTTAATAGCCTAGGATAACGAAAAGCTTTTCCCATTTTAAAAACATATTTTCATCCAAATATTCGTTTTACACATGTGCAAAATATGAGTTTAGATTAAAATATATGTTATAAAATGAGAATAATCTTTTCAATAATCCTAGACATAATAAATTAAATTTAAATATAAAAATGGCGATGATAATAATATATTTAAAATGATAAAGGGTAAAAACATCAGTTTTAAAAAAACACTATTTCAGTAGGTAATAATTGAAATTGGAAAATATTTTTTTTCATATTTATTAATAATTTTTTTTATACTGTGGTTAACTAATTTAAATTATGGCACATTTATTTTTTCATAGTATCTACTCTTAGACTTTTTTTTATAAAATAAAAAATAAAACAATTGTTAAATTGAATTTTATATTATAATTTATAACTATTTTTTATTATAATATACTTTCAGTTTTAGCCTTACCTACTGGATTAACCACTAATGTTGTTACCCTTAATAGTAAATATGCAGTATATTTTTTAATTATCACAGAATACTAATAAATAAAAAATGAACAAGAGTTATAGGTATTTTATTTATTTTTGGCTTATTGGTTACTTCAAGATGTCTTCATTAGTTCAGTAGTCGATGAAAGATGTATACATTTTTGACAATATAAGAAACAGTGATTTGAATGTTCTATGCACAGATGATTATAATCTTCATATTATATTCTAATATAAATTAAATTAAAAAATTGTTCTGATTATTTATTAATCTTTTAATTTAAATTATGTAGGTACTTACCAAAATATTTAACTTGACCATTGAATCCAGTTTTTATACATATAAATAACAAATAAGTATGAATAATAGTTGACGAAGTAATAATATTATATTTCTTATCGTCTTGAAAATAATTTTTATTAGTTTTTATCGTTCCACCAACTAGTATAAAATAAAAACAAATTTAAATTAATTGTGTGTGTAATAAAAAATATAATTTATAAATATGTAGTATTTAAGTACAAATGATAATGAAATGCACATTAGGTAACCCATTATAATATATTTATATTATATAACTTACCGCAATTTAATTGATCGTGGATTTGTAGGTTTATTCCACATTTCCACGGCTTTATTTAATATATTGAATATTATTTTATTTAATTAAAGTAACATCTATTATAATACAGATATTGGTAAACTAGGTAAGTATTTGTATTTATGTAATTTTCATTTTCAATTTCATATAAATTGTAAAACAAGTATAATATAATTATTATTATAGGTAATATTAACTTAAAATTTAAAAAGTCAATCCATTATAATAAAATATTTTTTTATAACATAACACAACTTAGAATATATAATATTAAAATAATAAAAAAAAACTGAGGAATATACAATGATTATAACGTACGAGTACCATGTGGTTTTAACTTTTAACTCAGCTTGCAATAATTATTATATTGTTTGATACATTAAAGTAAAAACGTAAATTCCCGTCAAGACGATTGAGGTTATACCATAGTACAAATCCAAAGCCAAACACTATTACCAAAATACCAATAATATTATTTTAAATTATGATATGAATGATTATTAATTTTAAGGCGATATATAGACATTTCGACAATATTCCATAAGATGGTTATGTAGGTATTTAATTAATTGTGTTTATTATTATAATTGGATATTAAATTGGAAATACACACTTGTAATATTTTGTTGGTATAGGATTTGATAATAAAATATTTATTAATGAAACAGTGTTTGTAAACACTAAAATTAGCGTCTCCGAAAAAGTACTTTCACTATTTAATAAATATCCATTTAAGAGTTTAATGAAAATCACTGTAGTTCATTGAAAAGTTAACAAAATTAAAAATGACAAAGGAATATAATTCTTATAATTTTATTACCTATTTTTTGGTGTCAATAAATATATAGCATGCCATTTAAAAAAAGTATAAAAATTCAAAAATCAGCAAGAAAAAGAAATGTAAAAAATTGTATTTTTATATAAAAATGTAGTGTTATAAGTTCTATATATTTTGTAAAAAAAAAAAAATTGAAAAACATTAAAATTGACCGAGAAAATGAGTGTAGTAAGATAAAAAAATCACCCTGTATATATGTGATAATATTTTGTAACTGTTATGTTAATTTTTCTACATAACCGAATATTTCTTAAAAAATTATTTATATTGAACATATAGAGTCTGATAAATGTAAAAATTTCAATGAATACATATATCATCTGATGAACTTCGCTCAAAATCGTTTTCACGAATGTAATTTATCATTGCATTCAAATGTTAATCAAAATTCAACACTATACTCTTTACACCTGTATCCTTTTCACACCAGTATCCCTTTCTTCACGTTTTTTCCTTTATTATTATTTATCCATTTTTAGTTTTTACACAAATAATATGTCCATTTTTTAAAATTAATAACGTTCTAGTATCTAGTCCATATTATGTCTGATAACAACCATTCAAATTCTAAATTTACCCTAAACTCCAAAATATTTGGTCTTCCATTTTATGGATACCATCGTACATCTTATTCTCCTGTTTTAATAAACGAGTATAATTATCATCTTTATCATATTATATTATACTTTAATACATAAAATTCGATAAATTATATTAATAAAATTGTTGTATTTTTATATAATAACGGAAAAAAGTAAAAAAAAAAAATGTAATTTGATATAATAATAACTAGAAAAATACTCAAACCCCCCCCAAAAAAAAAAAAATATATATACTTTTATTTTGTTTATAGGTACGCGTATTTCGATAACAGTAATGATAACATTTTATATAAGTTGTAGGTAGGTACTATAAATGATAGTCTACGTTTTTGTGTATTTTTCTAGTTATTACTATTTAAATATCCACGAGTATCTCTATATTCTTCTTATAGAATAATTGATAAATAATAAACACGTGTAGTCACTATTTATAATATAAATCCAATTACTTTTTTTTATTACTCGTAAAAAGTGTTGAACAAAAGAGAAAATTGTTTTTGAAATTGAATAACCATTTGGTGTTTATATTTTTTACTAGCGAGTAAATATTTTTCTTTCAATTTAAACATTACATATATTTTCATAAATAACATTAAATAATATTTCTTTAATGTTTCATTATAGAGAATTTAATAACAAAATTCAAAGAAAACTTTAAAATTTCAAACTTTAAATTGATAGTGTATCAAAGTGTTATATAAAATGAAAACAATATTATTACGTACTTGTATTATTATTACATTCGAATATTATGATAATATACCTACCTATGTGTTTATTATGTTTAAATAAAAACTTACTTATTTTTTTTAAATTTTATTCGTAGATTTTTTAAATATAATACTTATGCATGGACGTAACATAATTATTATGAATGACATTTTTCTTTTCATTTCGTTTGTATGATATTTTTATACCTAAAATAATGTACGTTAAAATGTAAATAGGTCTACATGTTTATAAAACGTGTAATAACTTAATAAGGTTTGTGAAGTTGAATTTTTTTTTTAAATCCATACATTAAATTATATTAAAAATGTAGTTTTTATATTATGTAGTTGTATAGATATTTTATATATATAAAAAAAAAAAAAATGTCTCTTTGATGTTATATTATTTTGTATCTAATTTTCGTATACTTTCATTCACACCTTAATATTGTTGTGTGTCTATAATTTGAGTTCACAAGAAAAAAAACATATAGATATATTAAATAAGATGTATATAATGTATTAATTAATTAGATTTTGTTGTAACTAGAAAATACATTAATTCTGAAAGATATTCTGTTTTAATTATATTATAATAAATACTCGTATAAACAATTTAAATAATATTCTTATCATAATTTCAATTGATATTATTACATAAAACTCTAATAATTACTTTATAAATAGAGTATACAAGTATTGTACACAATAAATTTACATTTATTATAAAATTAATATCTAGACTAAAATAAGGGCTTTCTATAATGAACAAACACGAAAAATAATTAATTTTTTTAAAATTTAAACTTTAATGCGTTATAAAAAAAAAATACTCTACGCTACACTTTTAAGATTTTAAAAACATTATCATAAAATAGTCTCAAAATAATATTCGTTATTATTTTATTATAATACATAGAACATATTAGATTTTAAATTATTATAAGTAGGTAAGACATTACCCAAAATGAAATTAGCTAACATTTAATAAAAATTATTATTTTCAACTGTTTTATTAAAAATAAGTGATAAAATTATAACAAGTTACATATAATAATTATCACATCAATATAAGAACAAGCCATACATTTTTTTTTTTTTTTGCTCTATTACGATTCTTCTTCCAAATACAACAAAATAACTTAATTATAATTCTCAAATATCGGTGTGTCTTGAATTTCATTATTTCAACGTAATCTTTTATTATTTTCTATTTCTTACGCTTATATAGGGAACTATACAGGGAAAATTTACTTTTCTTCAGTTTTATTTGTATTCAATATAAGGAGATTTTTAATTACTTACTACAAATATAAAAAAATATTATACGTACGTTTAAATTACTGTTTAAAATTATTATTTAAAAATTAAAATATAACACGTATTTGTTATATGTTTTACTAAAATATTTCATAAAAATAATTAAACGTGTTAAATTATTATACCTTACTATTTTAGAATACCAATAAGTATTTAAAATTAAAAGAAATTTTATATTAAATAGATTATAGATTTTTTGGTGTTTTAATGTTAATGCTTAAAATTTTAATATAGAATTTATTTATTTATTTTTTTAATTTTCTTTTAATACTATTATTATTCTCATTGTAAAAATTATATTAAATTCTAATAACTCAAATTTACTAAGTCTGATCACAGATCTACCGTTTTCAGATTACCTGAAGATGAATAAAATATTATTTGTTAATTAACTGTGCTTACTTTAATGTATTATAAATGTTGAGAACATATAGAAAAATAAGACTCTCTATTTAATTTTTAATTCACTATATTGGTATATCACGATTTACGTCATTAATTATTTTTGTGGTCAAAGGTATTTATTCAGAAATTAATAATATTATTATTTTATTTTGGCTATTACTAACAGTTTTCAACAATATTATTCTATTTTTTTTTTTTTTTTTTTTTTTTTATATATATATAAATAATTGAAAATAATTGTAAATTATGATGTAAACTTACGAGTACATTCGATATATAATCGGTACGATTGTTTATTTTTGATGTCAAACAAAACAGAAAGAAAAATTATTGCTTTTGAATATATATTCTATTATTTATAAACAATTTTAAACCAATAGTAGGTAATTATTAAAACAACGTAATAAATATTGAAGACAAGATGATAAGATCGTATAGGATATTTTAAATGGATTTACATTTTGTAAAAGTAAGATGATTTATGTATCACAAAAAAAAAAAAAATAATAATAATATAAAATTAGTCTAATTTCTTTAGAGAAAGATATTATTATAATTGATAGTTTTTTTACACGATTTTAATACATGTAACTGTTGGAAAATATCCAATTTAAACTTGTGTGAAGATTCAAACGGTGTTAAATAAATTAAGAAAAATTTGACGTAAATTGATGATACTAATTTCGTTTAATCTGAAGTAAAAATGTGTTTTTGTACGAATCAAATTTTCACGAAATAAGAACATAGTTATATATATATACTTATTTTGTGCATAAAAAAACACACACACAAAATCTATATTTATTTTTTAACCCAAAAATAGTATATTTTATCTATAATTCTTACCGTGCACATACGCGTTATATGAAAAATTTTCGAAATTATAATAATTTATAATCGTAATTTCGAGAAAAATAATTCCCGAATTTTTGCCCGCACGACAAATATTTAAACGTTTTCCAAAGTATCTATTTTGCGCATAGTTTGAAATCCTCTTACGTATACAGAAAAGATGTTTTACAAAAGGTAACAATTTACATATTTTTTTAAACAAACCCTCTAATACAATACATGATGTATCATGTATATATATTATAATATGTTATTATTATATTTGTAAAATTTTCAATCGATACACAATCGTATCAGGGATTACCAACACAATGGGTTAGGTAATTTGCGAACTCGGGAACTCGGAAATTCGTCTTTGAGGGTAAAATACCAACGTGTATTTTAAATTATTACGTGTAATTAATCCTGTTCCTATAATATACGTATATTTCAATATAATATATTACGATAATTACATAGATTTTTGTAGTAACTATACATATTACTTTACCAGCAGTTTTTTATAATAATAATATATTTATACATCGACATCGTAAATTACTTAATTTTTTTCAGTGATCAAGAATTATACAATTATAATTATATATAATTTTATACGAATAATATTTTGATGGACAATATTTACCGAACTGAAATGTTTCAGAACACTTTATTTGGATCGTTAAGTATCAAATTTTATAATACACACGTACGACCAATGCGGACGAAAGAGACACGTTCGTGTTTACTTCTTTTAGAGACGTGGTTTATATAAAACCGAGGATTCGATTAGAATTGAAACGTCTTAACCGAACAGACTGATTGACTGTAAGATATAGAAATTGGAAACCGCGAAAAATCGCCTTCTATAAGCGAACTACGCGTGCGTTTTAATGTTCCCGAAATAAACCGCGGTAGAAATCCCGGATGGACTTATATACGATGTACCTACATAGTCCCTGGGATAAATTCGCAAATTGCGGCCATAATAATAGTCTCTATTTTCTTTGACATAGGCGTAGCCAGGGGGGCCGCAGGGTATGCCACTGCATACCCTAAACGTTCAAGAAAAATACAAAATATCGCTAAAAACCTTGGCTTACTTATATAATTAATAAAAAAAATATATATATATATGTCAAATAAATTAATAACAAGTATAATACGCCAATACTACGTTGGAAGGAAATTTACCGATTTTCCGTAAATCGCAAATGTTATCGTGTACGCGCTTTATAAATTGTATATTTGTAATTATATATAAATTAATATTATTGAAAATCTGGCTATCTAAAAACGTGCGGCGGATTGACGTGCCACGTGTTTTTATATGAACTCCAGAACTCTTATACAGATTATACCGAGTGTATGTAGACAATGCACCAAATTCGCATTATTATTAACCAATAATTGTGACTAATATTTTGTTAGTTAATTTTAACTTCTGAATTTCTGATACTTTCTGTATAGCCTTATCTATAATATAATAAGTTATAAATATTTAAATATAGAAATCCCAGTAACCAGTTGTAAATGTGAGAGATCTTTTTCTAAATTAACTCAAGTTAAATTTTTAAATTTATAATAAAACTTGGTAGTACCTAAACTGGATATACATGCTGTTATTTTATTTAATTAATTTAAAATTAGTTTAATATCTATCTAAGACCTAACTTATAACAATGTATTAAATCAGTTAAATAATTAGCTAAATTTAAACTTGTATTCATTTCTAAAAAAAATAATCTTGCATACCATAAACAAGAAGTCTGGCTACGCCTATGTTCTTTGACGTTGCGTGTACTTATAATATGTATTTATTATAGGTGACAAAAATTCCGTTTTCGCGCGTACTGCAAACGTGCGTCTCGATACAATTTTTGTTCTCCCTCGCCACTGCATTCCTTATATTATAAGTTCGGACGCGTGATGGCGAGGAGACGCGCGAGAAGAAAAATACTCGTATAAATCCGCGCCCGCTCTAAACTAAAACTATAAAAATAAAAATTGTATTGTAATGTTTCGATTCGAAATATACGACGATAATAATAAATAATAATAATATAAATCGTATATACGCTCTTTTTTTATTTATCTACAAACTATAAAAAAAAAAAAACAAAAAACAACATAACAACATAACCTAAATAATACCGCAAGTATCGTCGCGTCCGAACGACGACGTCGCGCGTTATCGCGTTGTTCGGAGTTTAAGGTAGTTTTTCTCTTACCTGCTGACCATAATATAATTTGACGGGACGAAACGTGCGTCAGCGAGTTATTATAAAAATAATATCATATACCATCCGAACGTACGGGAGGCGGCGGCGGTGATGTAGAGTCAAACGTGCGCGGAACGATATTTTCGAAAGTGCGGATTATTTTCGTGTGTTGGTTATATGCGACGCGAAACGGACGGGCGAAAACGGCGGCGACCAAAATCACCGCGTGTGTCGTCGGCGCGAGCGGCGGACGCACGAGTGCCGGACGTGTGCATTAAAAATAATACGCGGGCACACGACGCGACGCGCGGCGAGCGGCCCGAATCGGCGGCGTTAGCGCCCAGAGAGTGTGACGTGCGCGTTCGTGCGTTGGCGCGAAAAAGAAGAAAAAAAAAACGCGCGCGTCGCATTTAATATACACGACGGAGCGACGATTTTCCATTTACGTTAATATATCGTAACGTCTTAAGTATTATGATCGAAATATTTCCATTTTTAAATAATCCAACAGTCGATGACGCGTTTCCGCGGAAAAGTTATGAGACTGCGTATATAAATATGAGTATAATATACAAGAATACCTACACGAAATTCGAGATAGTTAAGATTTTTACTTTATCGATCGGAGAATCAAAAATCGAATTTCGTGACAACCTATTATTTATACGAGTTTGCCGAAGGTGTGATAATCTGGAAGGTCCGAGACGCAAACGTCCCGCGCGATGAATCGAAATTTTACAAGGGACTAATACAACATTATTAAAAGAGACGAAATTCCGTATGACGGATATAGCGAGATAATAAAATAATGGCTCTGAGCGATCAAGTTTCCGCATGAACTCATCGTCGCGTGTACTTTTTTCGTTCCCCCTCCCCTAGATATTATTACACTCTGCGGGCTGCCAATTCGAAATTAAATTTTTTACGACACGAAACAATTCCAAATTTTACGTGGTTTATACCTGTGCGATTTTCCATCTATTCAAGGGGAAAATAATTTTAATTCGGAGTCTACGATAAATCGGTTCCGTATACGTGTTTGTAATTTATATGATATACCTACGTTTTATGAAATAAAATTATCGTTTTCTGATAATTCGATATACTATTTATAATGACTAGTTCGACAAGTTGATATTGTTTTATATTATAAACAAATCATTTTTCGCGAAAACGCAAAGGACGATGTTTTTAAACTCGTTTGAATTAAAAAAAAAAAAAAAATCGTTCTAGTACTATTATTACTCGTACAATAGTAATTACGTTCATCTATAAATAAATAATTTGTATTTTTGTAAAATAATGTCCTACACGCGCGTCTGGCAGCGGTTCGGTTTTCGCGTAGGTATACATTATTATTCTTTACACACTTCATAATATTATGATTCGATGTGTCACTTCGCGGACGAACGCAACGAAAACGGTCTTTGCGAGCCCGGATCACAAAAAAAAATGTCAAAAGTTTGTAACGATTCGAACTCGGAATTCTGATTATATTTTGAACCGTGTCACACACACCGGGGGAAAAAAAAAAAAAAAATCGATAATCGAAATCGAACAGTTTCGGAATTTGATATTTCATTGACGGCCGTTAACGCGTTCGGTCCGAAAAACGATTATCCTTTGCCGATCGTAATAGTCGCTTTGAAATGAACGCATACGGTCCGATTGGAATTTCACGTTTTAAGATAAATGGTGAACATATTTTGTTCATTTCCGTTGTTTTTGTACATATAAATGCTATACCGTATTGCTTGTCGTTCGTTGGTTCGTTTCGTTTACCGACGTTACACATTACCTATATAGTAAGAACAATCGCGTGGCATCGACGTGGTAAAATGTTAAGCGCGCAATTTTCGTGGTTTTTTTCCCCCATCGGCCGGGTCCTTCGAACCGGGATCATGCACGATCTAGATAATCACATACAAATATATACCTATAACGCGTTAGTATATACGAGTTTATATACCGCGGTTGAATGTAAAGAACGCTATAAGCATAAGCACCCCGGCCGCCCGGAACTTATAAATATATTATATAAAAATGATTTTCCCGTGGGAAATTTCAATCTTGTGGATCGTCGATTTAATTTGATTTTCACTATTATCGTTTCCGACGCAAAGAGATCCGTCGGAGTATCTGTGTATGTAGATTCGACACGAAATATAATTTTCAATAATAAAAAAAAAAAAAATCTTGATCAGCTTACTATGGCGTAAAACGCAAATATTTTCAAAATATATGCTTAAGTCGTTACGTGGCAGTATCTTATAGATGTTGAGTTCACTTATCGAAAGTTTTCACACCTCTATATAATCGAGTACTGAGAGACTTATCCCCGTCCTAAAATCATATTATACAACATTCACCTATAAATTAAAATTATTATTTAAAATAATTAAACTCGAAGTTTTACTTTTCGTCAACGTGAAAATAAATTCAACAATAATATTATTATTATACTATTATATTATTGCATAAAGAAAAAAAACGATTTTCCTTAAAATTTTGAAATGATTAAAAATTCGTTTGATAATTCAACGTGAATGAAAAAATTCAATTTTTTTATCTATTATATTACATATATCATGAAATTTCAATAACATTTTGTATAGTGTTACAATAATACAAGATAAGAAATTAAAATAACTGATGACTAATTTAATATTATTATACTCGTATTACGATAGTCGACATTCTTTAAGCAATATTTTGTAAATTGTCATAATATTAATATCTATAAATGTTATTGTTTAAACAAGGGGCTTCGCCATAATGAATTATATCACATATTAATATTATATTATTATTATTAATATATAAATCCATATCCAGTCGTTAAGTTGTGTGAAATTCTCGATAAAAATCGCAATTATAACCGAAACCACTGCGATGTTTTCAAAACGATTTGTTTGAAACGAAAAATAAAATGATAGAAAATAATGCGAAAACGTTAAAACAATAATGCCCCACAAATTGGTATATACAAATAATTTATTATATACATACTCGTATTATTGAGTATTATATTGTAACTATTCAAATAATTGTTGAATTTACTAAACAATAATGAATGAACGATTTTAGATTTATCGTTAATCCTCGATACAGGTAACGTTATTCCGCGTTCGTTTTTTAAATTTATTTGAACAAAGCAATGATCATATTTTTAATGTACACCCAAAATAATTTTATTCTGGACGTTTTTTCTTATTATTGTGTCAATTAAATAGCATTTATTGTAAAACTTAAAGCGTATGAATCAGATAGGTACTGAAATCTAATTGAACGTAAAAATGCGTTTATAGATTTTGCGTAGGTATATTTCATTATAAATAATATAATATAATATAAACTCGTAATGCATGTTGTTATTATTTTATCAAATCTCGTGAAACAATCAAATAATATCTAAAATTTAAAATTTTTAATTTTTTAATCTGTAATTAACCATCATTACTTATTCGCTAGTTCGCTACGTATTATTATTCATATAAAGTTACTGAAATCTCGATAGATAATTAGGTAACTATATTATGTAAGTTTAATACTTTTAAATGAAATAAAAATTTAGAAATTAAATTTTTTTTATTAAAGTTAATGGTAAATGGTTAATGGTATTGTCTCTAATTTAACTTAGGTAACTTCTGGGATACCCCAAGGCGGTCACTTAAGCCCTCTTTTATTTAACCTATTCGTTAACTCTATAGGAATGAACATAACCGTCGCAGATATCTTATTATATACTAACGATGTTAAATATTCCTCAAAATAAAGTCTGTTAATGATTGTGAAATTTTACAACATCAACTCAATAATTCTATACATTTATAATAATTTTAACCTTAAATCTTTAAGTATACATTTTTTTTAGGTTCTCTTATACCTTTTCCAATGTCTAATTTATATCTTATTTTTATTGTAAACGTTATCTTAAAGAAATTAAATGAAAATTTTTTCTGTCTCTTTGTTTTAATCTCTTTGATTTTTCTAAAAATTAGTTGTTACTTGTTTCCTTATTAAGCATATTTCATATTTTGTATATTGCCGATATGGCATACATTAGTTATCGTAAACTAAAATAAAAAAATAAAATCGAAACAAATTAAAACAAATTAGTGAGTTGCAGCAAAACACTTTAAATGTTCTTGACAATGCAAAACTTAAATTAAAATTAAATTGAATATGATAACATTATTATTTAACGTATATAATATTTATCACAATATATAATATGTCATATATGTCACAACTGAAATCTTATAGTACAGCAATTATACATTTATAAAAGCCGACATATGCCATCACTATATACCTTGCTATGGGGGACTATGTAGCTGGTTGCTTGCTCAACACAATCGATAATTGTGTTTACCAACGACTACGACGACATATTGGCCCATATGGGCAAAGCTTAGTAAAATTCGGTATATATGAAACAGTAACACAGAAAAAAGTTATGTTTTTTATTGCACCAGTGGAAATTAGGCTTTAATGTACTATTGCAAAATAAATCATAATATAGTGAAAAGAATATATATCATATGTTACAACAGCAATCTACTAGTACAGTAACTTTAATTTTATTAAAGCTGACATATCCCATCACTACCTACATACCTTGCTCTGGGGAACTATGTAGCTGGTTGCTTGCTCAACACAATTTATAATTGTGTTCATCGACGACTACGACGACATAAATTTCCAATATGGGTGGAGTTTAAAATTTTTCAACAATAGTAAAGAAAAGTAGGACAGCCATATATATATTATATATATATATATATATATAGAAACATAGTAAATAGTACTATTCTCTTTTAACCTTGTTGCTCCAGCAGAGTTTAGACTTTAGTGAATTATTCATATAATATATAGTAGAGACAATGTGCTATATTTTATAACAAGAACAACAAATATAATTGTACAGGAAATTTATTTTTATAAAAGCTGAGATATACCCGCATTACACTCTCACGGACTATGTAGCTGGTTGCTTGCTCAACACAATCTACAATTGTGTTCATCGAAGACTACGACGACATAAATTGTTCCATATGGGCGGAATTTAAAATTATTTTGTAGTAGTACAGAGAAATAGATGTCTTATTTATAATAAAAATAATGTGGTGTAATAAACATAAAAATTAACTTAAGTGCGCTATAAAGATAATATATTCTTTAACTTTAAGCATATAACCTGATTCACCAAAATAGGGTGTGTAGTGCGGTATAATGCGTTTGTTACTTTTGCCTTGAAGAAGAAACCTAAGGAAGCAATAGGCTACTTTCTCTCTACTATATATATATGAGGTAGAAATATACAAACTTCTTAGACTTAAAGAATGATGATATTCCAATTTATATGTAGACCTGTGTCAGGTGGATTTATATTTAAGTGATAGAAGTGATGTAATAAGGTTCAAGATCTCTTATCTTAGGTAACTTAATTTTACTTCACCTCCTCCATGGTTTTTTTTTCATTATTCAATAAACATTAAAAAGCCGTGGACGAGATGAAGCAAGATGAAATTACTTCTAAGAAACATAGGCCACAAAATATGTAAGTACTAGTGTTACTATCTCTCCAGTAAATATATGACACAGAAATACACTTAGTTCTCAGAACTAAGATATGAAGTACTATTCAAATTTATGTATTATTTAATTTTAGTTTATATTAGATAATTATAATAAGTGATAAAACTATACTCTGTTTAGGTCAGGGTTCGTTAATCAAACATTATTACCCACGCTAGTCATATCATATAATTATTTAAATTAATAGGATGTCAGAATTATTAGTTTTTATATCGAATAATAATTGAATAATTGAATCAAGTTTCAGAATTCTAGCAAAAAGAAAAGTTTTTAAACAGGACAAAATGTCTATAGAAAAATGTGATATTTGGTAAAGTCATATAGTAAAGAGAAACACTTTATATGTTGATTAAATCATGTTAGTATTGAAATA
>JAIUCT010000019.1:4154109-4183459 GCA_021307375.1 Tetraneura akinire | reverse complement strand
TATTTAGCTGTACAGAATAGTGGAAGTCTTATTTATAATAAAAATAATGTGGTATAATAAACATAAATTTTACGTTAGTGCGCTATAAAGACACAGAGAACGATAATATATTCTATACCTAAGCATAGTAGTGCGGGAGAATGCGGTTTTACTTTTGACTTGAAGAAGCAAAATGCTTCATGCTTAAGGAAACAATAAGCTACTTTTTCTCTACTATATATATATGAGGTAGAAGTAGACTAACTACTAAGACTTAAGGAATGATCATCTATTCCAATCTATAAAAAAAAAAAAGTTGTATAAAAAAAATAGAAATTAACAAAGTGCGCTATAAAGACAAAGACACGATAATATATTCTTTAGCTTTAAGCGTATTACTTGATTCTTCATGATAGGGTGTGTAATGCGGAATAATGTGTTTATTACTTTTGACTTGAAAAAGAAACCAGCTTTATGCCTAAGGAAGCAATAAGCTACTTTCTCTCTACTATATATATGAGGTAGATGTATACTTACTTCTAAGACTTATAGATTGATGATACATATTTGAGAGATAGCAGTGATGTAATGAGGTTGAAGATCTCTTAGGTAACTTCATTTTTCATGAGCTCCAGCATGGCTTTTTTTTTGCATTATTCAATGAACATAAAAAAGCCGTGCTGAGTTGATGAAAGGTGAAATTACTTCTAAGCAAAATAGGCCACAAAATATGTAAGTACAAGTGTTACCATCTCTCCAGTATATTTATGACACAGAAATACACTTAGTTCTCAGAACTATGATATGAGGTCCTATTCAAATTTATGTATTCATTAATTTTTGCTTATATAAAATAAGTATAATAAGTGATAAAAATAAATTATATTTAGATCAGCGTTAGTTATACTAACCTTATTAAGTACACTAGTCATATCATATTGTATTGAATTAGATTAGGATGTTGTAAAAAGAAGTTCTTTAATCAAGCAATTATAATTGAATCGTGCTCAGAATACTAGTAAAAACTATAGTTTTTAAACTTGAAAAAAGACAAAATACTATATATAGAGTAATCTGAAAATGTTTAAGTCATATAGTGAATAATATCACCTCATATGTTGATTAAATCATGATTTTTTTTTTCAACTCGTTGGTGGTTTTGCAACTCTAATTCTCCATTCTGAACAATTCCTTAAAGATTTTTACCCTTGCGTCGTATTTAATTTGTCCTATATAAGAGTATTGCAGACAACCTGCAGTTTTCTTTCACATGTCTCATGCAGAGTAGCTCCCAGCCGGACATCTGAAGGGGGAGTTATTTTACGTCCTGTCAAAATTTTTACACTGCAAGAATACATTTGAGAAATTATTAGTTGCCTTACTAGGGATGTTAATTTGGTGTTTCCATTTACTATCCACACCGCAGCCCAACCACTATTCCTAGGGGTTTAGTTATATGTACTATGTTATACTGTACTTTTGATTTTGTTCATTTGATACTTAATAAAATGTAATATTATTTTTTTTTACAGTGCATATACGGTGACTTATTATGATTTTATATTATTTTCTTTTATATTATATATAAGGTTCTGCCACTTTCCGCGTAATATTATTTTATATTTATATATATGCTCCACCCATATGTGTCAATATATTTCGTCGTAGTCGTCGGTGAACACAATTGTAGATTGTGTTGAGCAAGTAACCAGCTATAAAAGTCTACACTGGTAAGGCATGTAGCGCGGGCATTTAAAAGTTTTTACAAAAGTAAAATTGCTGTAATATTATTTCCGTAGTTATAGAATATGTCACTTACTCTTTCAACTTTGAAATGGTAAATGAAAAATGGCCTAGTTTGGAATCTCAGATACTCAAAATAATTTACTATGTATTTCCTGCACATCATACCTACGTATGTTAGATTATGTAGTTGGTTGCTTGCTCAATACAATTTACATTTATAATTTCAAATATTATGACGTCATTCAATTGCATCATTAGATCGGATATTAGTTCTTGAAATAATTATATATCAATAAATTTATAGTGTAGAGAATGTTATACAAAAGACAATAATTATAATATTTAGATATGTAAACTGTAACGTTAACTTTGTTATTGAAATACAATATATCATACTATCTAAAATAAAACTGATAAAACTGTAAAGTGCAATACTGTAATGCAATATAGTAATACTATACTGTTCCCTGCAATAGTATAGTTGTATAATTCATCTAAATATAATGACATAAAATTAAAAACAAATACTAACTACATCCACTTTCCATCCGGAAATATATTCTATTCGTGAAAATCGTAGCATTATTTCAGGTCAAGCAAGTATTTTCATTCATAACATAAAAAAAGACACACATCATATTAAAACAAAACACATTCCGCTGCGTTTAAAATCTAAAATCTGTCATTTAAGATAATTTAATAGGTTTCAAAATAATAATTTTTAGTGAAGCTAATCGGACATATTATTAGTTATTAATTATTATATTATTTTTATAATAATATTTGGAATCAAAGTTATAATTTTTGAAAATTATAAAACTTAAATTAAATGAAAAATTTCATTAAGAAAATTAAATGTTACAATTACATCTCTGTCGTCTTAAATAAGTTACCAAACTCACTAATCATGTTGAATTTTGCTTTCACATTACTTTCTCTAGATCAACCAGCAACCATGCTTCAATAAATTTTTCAAAAATTTTCCATATTTTTTGGATTTTTAAATTCCGAGCGAAGCTATGTGTGTCTTTATTTCTTCTTTTTTGTTTTCTGAGGACACTTTAACTACCCGAATTAATGCTCCGTTTCTTATATATATATCATATGTTGCCGGTTAGAAAGTGGATGTAGTTGGTACTTTATTTAGGTCATTTTTCGATTTCCTCAAAATTAACCCTATGCGGTAGAAAAAACGACCAAAAATAACGAAATAAAGCATTTTCACAAAACTGAAATTTCTTATTAATATAATTTTCCACTTAAATACAGTAAGTATATGAATACCCAATTTTTTTTTTAAATCCGTAACTTTAAAATAATCAGATTTATCGTGAAATATTGAAATCGAATTCGTCAAAACTACAGTTTTCGTGTAAAATCCCGTTTTTTCTATATTTTTTGGTGGTTTTTTCTATCGCATATGGTCAATTTTGAGAAAATGAGGTTCTGCCACTTTCCTCGTAATACTGCTTTATATTTATTTATTTTAAAATTAACAATTTTTTTGAATTGAATACAAATCGTTATTAAGATATATATATATATTATAGAAAACACAATGGTAAATGTTACAATTATATTCTTTAAACAATTGTGAAATGCAATAAATTCTATTATTTGATAATATTATTTGTGTTATCATAATAAATAATAATGTCATAAAATTAGAATTTAGATGATAATATAAACTTTTTATGAATTTGATATATATAAACTCGTATTTTAAATTAGTAATAAAATTGTATATAGGTATATATAAAACGAGACATTGTCATTTACATTTACTTAACCAATTTAAAATCAAAATATACTTTATTATTTCACTGTTTTTATAGCAATAGATAATAATATATGAAATATTAAAAATAGAAGTTTTTTCTTTTGTAAAAGACATTTTTCAAATGTTTTCGTATACATTATTCACTTGATCTTATTAATAAAAATTATTATAAAACTGTTAAAAAAAATGTATTTAAATGAACCATGCTTACATGTTTTTTCTTAAACATTAATTTTTCATTGTTTCTTAGTTGATTATAATTTATAATTTATAATTATATAACAGTTTTAATAATATTCAATTTTTTAATTAATAATTTGATTTATCTAAAAATATTTTATATTCAACATAAAATATTTTAATTTTAAAATAATTTCTACTTAATAATATTTACATCTTACATTGTAATTTTTGGTCCGAACAAAAAAGCGCTAAGAAGACGTCTCGAATAAACAATCTAAACATACAATATTATAAAATTAAAAAAACATGTAATTTAAAAAGTCAACATAAACTATTATACAGAAATAATATTTTGTCAATATTGGTATATTGTAAATTAATTTCTACATAATCTATCAATTAAAAATTAAAATGATTTAATTTTTATTATTATTTTATTCATTTTAATTATAATTATAATTATAATTATGGAATAGATGATACTATTTATTTAAATTTAAATTTACATTAGTATTAATAAATTACTAAATTATTAATAAATTAACTCATCATATTCGTAGAACAATGTTTTCTAAAATATTTGACTTGTAGTCAGTTACATATTATATGTGTGTAAAGTAAATTATTATAATTATATTTAAATATAAATAATTAATACAGTCAAATACATATGATCGTTTAAATTATTTACTTTACTAAGCAAAGACCAAGTTCGAAGTCAAATAATTGCATTTACTTCAACGGTATAAACTATATACAAAGTGGCTTAGATTTATTTACGCAATGTAATTTCTTTCCAAAAAAAATAATATTTTTTAATGGTACTTTTAAAAAAATTATTACTTGTGTAACGTACTATAATTTAACTTCATTACTTTTCCGGATTTAATTTTTTCGTACATAACTAAATGAAATAAAATTTGTTTAGTTTTTATGTCATGTGAAATTTTTAGTTATACAGTTTATAGCATATATTTGTTATTTGTATCATAATTTTAATTGATCAACCTTTTAATTGTTATAATCAAGGTGCTTAGTTTTATTAAATTTTAGATTTTGAACAAAGCGAAAACTGTATTGGTTTTACAATGATGTATACCTTTTTTATTATTTTATTTTAGATTCTGAGCGAAGCGAAGAATGTATTGGTTTTACAATGATGTGTGATTTTTTTTTTTTTTTTTTTTTAAAAACATTTTTACTACCCGAAATAATGCTCCGATTATCACGAATAGGGTATGTTTCCGGTAGCAAAGTGGATCTAGTTGGAACTTTATTTAGGTCATTTTTAGAATTTCTCAAAATTGACCCTAAGCGGTAGAAAAAACTTCAAAAAAATGACGAAAAAACGGCATTTTTCACGAAAAATGAAATTTTGGCGAAATCGATTTCTATATTTCTCGATAACTCGGGCAATTTTTAAGATAGAGACTTGAAATTTTTTTTGGATGTTCACATAGCTACTATATATATGTGGTATAATTTTGGAACCGTTACGTTAATTTTTCTACAAAATATACGACTTTGAATATTTCGTAAAATTCACGTTTTTACGTATATAATGTGTGATAAAATTGTCAATTTTGGATATTTGGTCTGAAAATTTTACTCAAGTATACTTACATATTACTTAACATCATACTAAAATATTAGAAAAATCCATTGTCAAAATTTTTTTTCTAGCCGTTTTAAGTTGATATTTTTAGGAAAACGAAAATCTTAGAATCCATACGTATAAATATTCTGAAAACACTTTCACTACCCGAAATAACCCTTCGATTTTCACCAATAGCGAGTTTCAGATGTAAAAGTGGATGTAGATGGTACTTTATTTAGGTCATTTTTCGAATTTTTCAAAATTGACTATAAGCGGTAGAAAAAACTTCGAAAAAATGACGAAAATACGGCATTTTTCACGAAAAATGAAATTTTGACGAATTCGATTTCTATATTTCTCGATAACTCAGGCAATTTTTAAGATAGAGACTTGAAAATTTTTTTGGGTGCTCACATAGCTATTATATATATGTCGTAAAATTTTGGAACCGTTACATTAATTTTTCTACAAAATATTGAACTTTGAATATTTCGTAAAATTCTCGTTTTTACGTATATAATGTTTGATAAAATTGGCAATTTTTGGTATTAGGGTCTGAAAATTTTACTGAAGTATACTTACATATTACATAACATCATACTAAAATATTAGAAAAATCCCTAATCTCAATTTTTTTTTATAGTTGTTTTAAGTTGATATTTTTAGTTCAAACGAAAATTATAATCTGACTGAACTTCGCTCAGAATCGTTTTTACGAATGCAATGGTTTATCATTGCATTCAAATTCTAATTAAAATTAAACGCTATGATTCGCACACCTGTATCCTGTGCGGCAGGAGTATCAGCTCATCTTTTTTTTTTTTTTTTATTTATGTATTCTAACTTATAATTTATAAGTGTGTACTTATACACATTTTCGATTCGAATTAATACTCCTATTTTCATGAATGGCATATTATGTTTCCTGGTGGAAAACTGGAAAGTGGATGTAATATCGAATATCTCAAAATTGGGATTCTGGGGGTAAGAAAACTGAAATTTTGACTTACTTTATATCACGATCCGCAAAATTAGTTTTATCTTTTATCAATAGCATTAATTCATTATTATTACCTAGTTATTTAGTATGTTTTGATGAAATATCCATTTAGAATTCTTGAAGTTGATATAATATACACTTATTATAATATTAATTTAATAATATAAATATTGCATTCAACGATATTATATAATCAATTAAAATATTAAATAATTACAAAAAATATCGCTAGAAATCTGTTATTTCTTCAAATAAATGAAAATCACTGTCTTAATAAGATTAAAAATTGACCAATTAAAATTATTATACATTCAGATATCAGATATATTTTATAAATTGACTAGGTATCTTAAAATACTACATAACATATAAATAAAAATTAATTTTTACGAAATTACTAAATATAAAACAGTAATTAAGAAAATATATAATGTAGTCCATTGTTTAATTAATAAATTATTTATTTATTTCAAAATTAAATTATAAAAGAAAAATTAAATAACTTTACTTTTTTACAGATATTCTTAGAGATTCTATTAAGTAATATGTACCTGGGACACCATGTATAAACATCAAAACAACTTAAACATTACGAATAAAATATACGTCTATCGATTCTAAAAATCTGCTATATATTTACAATATAAATGTGAGACGTTTGAGAATACGTGTCTTTGGATTCTTTGAATTATTAGTTATGTTTTTGAGATGTTTCTGGTTAAGAAGATCTTATATTGACGTAACTGATATCGGTTTGCTTCTTTTGTCGTAACGGAGTTTGTGTGGAAACGAAACGAATATGGAAATAAATGCCTTATACAAAAAGTCGATAATGTCAACAATAGCACGCATTCATAAGATTAATATTCTTAAACTTTGTACATTTATTTTGTCATCATTGTTTTGCGAATGTATCGGGTCATTATTTAGAAGCCATTATAATATTCTTCGACCGATCATTTAATCATTAAATATCGTAATGTACATTTACAAACATTCGGTTGAATTTAAATTTTTAAAAAAAAATTTAGTTATTATCCATACGAAAAAAATATTCGTTTACGTATAAGAACAAATTACGCAACATCGTGGATATTATATTATAAATTTATAATATAAAGTAAAGATAATTTATATCAATAATTAGATATTTATTTTACAAAAATATTGTACGTTGTCTTGCCACACATTTTGTAACATAAAATTCATCATTGTCACATACAATATGCATAACAAATTGAAATTAAATAAATAAATTATATTATAGGTATTGTACGAGTTATCTAATCAATTCATAATAACGGTCTGCGTTACATGTTTACACTATATCGATTTGTTTTCCTTCGTGTAGAATAAAATAAATACAACTATAATAAAAATAAAATAAAAAAAACACGTTAATATTATATTTTATTACTCGTTGTACTATTGTATTACTATACATAAAACACATGTAATCAATATCTTTATTGTTGTGTTCAATTAATTTTAATTGTGTATAATTTTTGAGTAAAGAGACATATGAAAATAATGGATGCCTTAGAAATAGATTACAAATATAATTTCATTAAATACATTTCATTGAATTATAAAATAAAAATGATGGCGGTAAATATTTTCACCGAAACGCTGTTGACGAAAAATAATTTTTTTTTTCTACTGAAAACGAATATTTTTTGTAATAATCAAAACGTTTTTCGATTTATTTTTCATTATATACACACAAATATAATCACAGAACGATTGAAACCACATATCACAAAAATTATTATGAATTACATGCGTACATACGTTTTAAAAATGTACGTAATAAAAATATTCAACTTATTTCAATTTTTTTTTTTTTCTATCAAAAACCATATACGAATACTTGAAATTCAATAGAAACGAAATGAATGTGTACACCGAATAATTAATCAAAAAAATATATTATATAATAATGATTTAACGAAATATCGTTTTTTCGATTAATATTACAATTTATTGATATTATTATGCCTGTGTTGGGATAATAAATGTAAATGTATTATTCTAACGAAACAGCGTACCTATCTAAAAATAATTATGCAAAAATCGAAACATAATTTCAATGGGTTTACTATGATAAATTCAATCAGTACTTGATATTATATTAATTTACTCGTATACTTTAACTACGCTGTAGTTGGAACTTGGAAATATTAAAATACCTAATAATAATAATAATAATAATAATAATAATAAATACTAAGGTATGAGCATTTTAAAAGAGGGTTCAACCTGTATTTGACATATAAAAGAGATCATTCCATTGAGATTTAAATTTTACATTGCTCTCTATAATAATATTTACGCATGGCTTTACATCTAAAGAGAATGTAATAATATATACATATATTATTATTATTATTATTATCATAACGATCATTATCGCAATATTTTACACAGATATTTTTAAATTTTTAATATTTGTAGGCAGATTTATAAAGAAATCGAGCTTGAACATATTAATTCGTATTAATGTACCTATTATAATATACATACTTTTACTCGACATTAATTGTTTATAAAAGATCGTATATACGAATATAATATGCAACTTAAAACTAAAGAATCTCATAAGAAAACACAATTAAATCTCAAATATGTCAATGAATCGATCGATAGACTTAATAACATCTGAAACAAAAACTTTCGAAACTAATATGTACGTATGCTGTGTGTCCAATTTAAAATCCGAAAAATGATCTTGTGAAATATAGCGAATCGGTCTATAGCTGTAACCAAAAGGGCAGATTTAGTATGCATATCCTTTGAAATTTATTTCTAAAAACAAATTATATGGTTGTCAATTGAGGGACCCATCCACTATAATATATTCCGCCTTTCTAATTATGTACATTTTTATAATAAAATTAAACACAGAAATAGTACATTCAGCATAATTAGTATAGAATTTCGATTAATATTTTTTAATATTTTCATCTCCTCTCGGTTAAACAATTCCTTAATATACCACTCTGTCCATGAAATATATATCCATGTGAAATAAATAATGTTGGTAGGCATATTATTCGTTTTTACTTGATACTAACGTAATATAGAAATTATTTCTATTCGTCTTGCGGCGCATGGTGTATTTAAAATGTTTTGCTTTAATCGTACCTCACAACGTGATTTATCAAAAAAATAAAAATAAAACTACCCTAAATAATGTTAATCTGCCTTTAAAGCATTTCTCTCGTCATGATGAATATAAATAATATATATTACACTATCATTAACACTTTTATAAATAACAGCCGTTATTCGTTAAGTCGAATTTAAACACGGTGTAATAAAATATATTTGTATATTCATATCATATAGACGCGTATCGAAAAATAAATGAAACAAATTTATACCGTACCGGATGAATGTTCGTAATTAATATACGTATTTCATCCCTATATTAAACATTTAAACGGGCACGATAAAATACCAAAAATTTGATATGGGGGCGAACCTCCGAAATGGAAGAATTGATTAAAAATAATAATAATTATAAATATGATGCATTAGCATTTAAAAAGGTCCCCCGGTATTATAATATAATATTCTAACAACGAACGAAAGAATAAAATGATATTAATATAATTTTTATAATAATATGGCGATGCATAATAATAATAAAACGAAAAGTGTAAGTTCGGTGTTATTTTTGTCGACACTAATGAAATGGAAATAATTTTGTTTTTTCAATACAGAATGTTCATTCTTTGGAAAACGAATAATTCGGAAACTCTATATTATACTATCGTCTATCCGTAGTCTGGACGAATGTTTCGTTTTTGTTTTGTGAATAAAGCACCGATATTACGTTCTGTTTTCTGAGTGTATAGAGCAACGTACGGCACGAGAGAATATAAAATCGCATCCGAAAAAAAATAAACTATATTATTTCGACGGTTAAATTAAAAATACTTTTATACCAGAAATCGATTTTCCGACGATTACCGAATTCGGGTTATAGGTGTATATAACATTATTACAATCGTTGTCTTCGCGAAAAACGATTAAAAAAAAAAAAAAAAAAAAAAATACTCTTCTGTCGATTATATTTTCTTTAATACTTATCGCCCCGTCGACGATACGACGTCCGTTTCAATTTGAAACACTTTACACCGCGATACGATTATCAACATCGATTATTATACAAAATAGTTTTATTTCGAGTATTTTCTTGGTGCGATTTGTCGGACGTGATAATATTTATTTTAACCCGATTGTGTATAAGTTCTCTCTATCTCTCTTTGACGCGATATTTGAATTCGTTCGTTGCCAACTCGTGTTTTATACACGTAATCTCACGTATTTATACAATTCGTGCAGCCTATTATGTATACGTATAGCAGTGTATGTCGAATTAATACCGAGAGCATCAGGCGACATTTAGCAAAACGTTTTAATATAATAATTAATAATAATATGCGAATATAACTCGTGCGATATGGTAATGCGTATGTATACTCATATATATATATATCGTACAAGTAACGAAAGAAGCGTAATTTGTGTATATATTACGTAATCCGGAGGAATCGCGCGCATAATATTATATTTTGTTTTCTCGTTTGAATTTTGAACGCCGCGTATATTTTTATTCAAATATCGTTCCCTCGAAAGTGCGTACCTATATATAACATAACATATTTAAAATTATACATAATCGTAAACGACAAATATTAACGTAATTATATATACGATTATAAAATATTAAAGTTTATCCCTATTCTGTATAAATATATAACGTCTTACGTGTGTAATATTTATTTATATTGACTGTACAAAACGTTCGGTACAAACGCTTTACGATCCGAACGATTTGTATCCTTATTATTATCCTTATTAATTTATTATTGTTATAATCGGTCCAACGCGACCGTCGAAAACGCGCAAAAAAACGATGTCGTCTGGCCAATATATTAAAAAAATATACAATGTATTATATTATAATAATAATATTATGATGTGTACTTACATGTACTGATATCATTATTGTAAAATATCGCTCGGTTAAATCGTAAAAATAGAATACTCACGCGTATAATATTATGCGAAAGAAAAAAGACTCGAGCGTATTTCGCGTTCTAATCGGTTAAATGTTTAATTTCGATACAAAAACGGATAAGACGTGTTTTGTGCGGTCCACTGAAATCCTTTGAAAGCGAATACGAATGCAAAACGGTTTTTTTTTCTTTTCACGCCGTTTTATACGTACGAAACGATAAAACTTTGTCGTGTGGTAGGTACGACTACCGAAATTATGACAAAATATACTCGTATAATATTATTGTACCACGTACATAAGTTAAACGCAAAATTTACCGTCACTAACGCGGAAAAAAAATCGTTCGTCGAGATAACCGTACGTAATAATTTAATAATTTAATTTATATTGCACCTATATAATAATAATTAAGAGATATACGTATTAAGAAAACATCCGTTGAAAATATTGCGAATATAATTATAGTATTTTCGAGTCGATTTACATAATCGTACGAGTCGTACGTGCAAGGGCGTCCTTAAAGGTAATCAAGGGAGGGACAACTCCCTCCCCCTGGCTTTTTTGTGTTTATGTATATATAAAATATACATAATACGGAAATACTAAAACCCACGTTTAAAATAGAATGATTACTTATCACTTATCAGCATCAGTCATCACTCAAATAATTTGTCTTATCAAAATAAAATAATAAAGCCGTAAGCAGAGTATAGATAATAATAAAAATTATAAATTTCTATTTCTATTTCAATATTTATATTATTATAATTGCATGTAATATTATCCTATAATAATATTTTAATAATGTTTATACTAGGTATAACTGAATTTAAAAAAAATTCCTTAAATGTTAATTTTTCTATACCTATATATCTATCCAAAATATGTCATTTCATGTCCCCTCCCCCTAAAGTTATGAAGATGGACGCCCTTTCGTACGTGGTTATATATTTTTCACTATATTATCATTATATTTTAAAAGTTGGTCGGTCGATGTCGTTTCACAAAAATTTTTTATCATAATTTGTTTTTTTCTTTTTTTTATCGTCCTGAACTTTGTTCCAGTGTTCGTATAAAAATTTCATAATGATTCATTAAGGTGTTTTTCCTGGTCGTTTATTTTATTATTATTATTATTATTATTATTATTTTTTTTTTTTTGCAAATTTTATGGAGTCACGTCTCTTTAAGATACCTACGCCTCGCGCGCAATTTTAACGGGTATTTAATATAACTTTTATCTTTTAGTGAAAAAAAAAAAAAAAGAAGAAATTCTGCTTGACCGCCGTCCCGCACAGAGGTCAACGCACGCATGCACGAGAACAAAAGTCGCGATTTCGTCTGCGATTAAATCGGATTTTCAAACACAATAACGTTCGTGTTTGTATATTTGTGTTACCGATTTCGCAGGAAGGAATGAAATTTAAATATATAAATATAAAACGCGTATAGTCGTGTCTGTATACGCTTGTCTGCGTTGTTTTCCGTGATATAAATGAAATCATTCCGACGTAATATATTATACGTATAAATATTATTATACAATAATATAATGAATATTTTAAACGAGAACGAGCACGTAATACACCGCAAACGAAATTCAAAATAAATATTCTGAGAAAAGTACCTAAAAAAAAAAAAAAAAAAAAACCGTTTATTTCCTTCTGAAGACTCGATCATTACGTTCAATTTATAATATATAACGTACCTACATCAAAATGCTCGGTAATTCGATTTTTTTTTATCCCTTTGAGCCCGAACATCGAACGTATGAGGCACGCCGTTTTGAAAATGGACGTGCATATCATAATATGCTCTGTATCGACAATAAAGAATAATATAATATACGTGGAAAAAACAAGAAACAGAATACGTCATAATATATATATTCTATAACATAATATATTACCTATAATATAATGTAATAATAAAAATACATACCGTCGGAGAGTTTTTTTTTTTCGAGTTTCGAGTCCCGAACACGTGTCTAAAATTTATATTACGACGCGTTATCGTGACTGACGAGAACGATAAAAAAAAAAAAAAAATAAAAAGTAGGTAGGTATTTAACTCCGTTATGAATTATTAGTGGATGATGTACCTGTATATACGCGAAACGAGTATGTGTGCCAACCCCGAGAGTCATACACAACACGTTAGAAATAAATATTATATTTAATACCCATAACCGTAAAACAATTTTAAAAATTTGCACGTTTTATAATATTATGTGTTTTGTGTTCGGCGATAAAAGCGATATTACGCGAAATAATTTTGATTTTTGACAAGGTTTTCCGTTTAAAACATGATAATTAAGTAAGTTTCATTGCCCGAACTCGATCTCTGTTATGGATACGATATAAATATCGACTCGGGTAAACTTATAATATTATAATAACAATTATAAAACCATCGCGTTTAATTTGTTTAAAATACAAAATTTTATAAATTTCATATAATAGACGATAATATATAATCATCATTTTTTAATGAGAATTTTAAATTTTAAATATATTTTTTTTTCTAATACATAGTCGTGTACACGAATTTTTAAACTCACAAAACTCGAATAAACAAAATAATTATAGGTCATATATTTCAAAATTGCCTTTTGATCAATGCGAACAATACACGCCATTAATGTTATACATTAATTATTGTGAATTTAACATATGTATAACAAATTAATATTATACGAGTACATAATATGTTCTAATAATTAGTAGGCACGATGTGCGTATTAATTAACAATATTTACATAAACTACTATCGATTAGGCAATTTACGATGTATAGCATAGTTGTTAATTAATTAATGTCGAAAACCATTTATTACAATACCAATAATAATAATAATAATAATAATAATAATAATAATAATAATAATAATAATAATAATAATAATATAATGAATTAAGTAAATTAATATATTTTACCTAAATTCAATTATCATATATACATCGAATTGCGGTAATTTACTATTTTGATTAAATAATAAACCTATTTCGTTTAGTATTTTTACCATTATTTAAAGTCCATTATTACTGAGTAGATTTTTCCTATACGGTTTTAATTAAACGATTATAATAACGCTCACCCTCATCGACTATAATATTATATTACATTAATTATCTGCTAAAACAATAAAATTTAAAATATTTAAAAATTATGCAAATGTTTATGTTATATATTTATTTAAAAAAATAAACGTAATGCTAATGTATAAATTATAATTTTTTAACGACTACGAAACCAACGGGGGCAAAATACAAAAAAAAAAAAAAAAAATGTAAGTAGGTATATTGACTTTTATTTATTGAAATAAAGAAATATTATGCTCATAAATGTATTATTTCGTTGTTTTAAATTCCGTATACATATATTACTTTTTCGTGAATTATTCTTTAAAACTAACTTTGCGTGTTGCATCGTATTCGGCTAACGTGAGGTTTTTTACAAATTTTAAATATAAGATAGATACCACATTTTTCACTTTCGTCTAATTTATTTTCACTATGTTTTTTCATAAATCTTGAAAATATTACTATTATTCAACGAGAAAACGTCCCGTTTTTATTTAATATATATATAATAATAAAATATATTTTGATTAAAATTTAAATATATTTTTCAATTATACGAATGTTATATAATATATTAATATATCATATAAATGTTGTGTATGTTGTCAGTAAATTGTATACAGTCATAAATTTATGAATAATATAATAAATTAATATTACTATAATATGCTTATTTTATATTTAAAAAATATATACATACTCGTAAAAGGATTTTTTTAAGGTTTGATATTAAATTTAATACATTTTTATAGTACTCGTATAGTACTTAATTACATTTTTTTTTTTTTTTTAGCTATCATACAAAATAAACATAATAGCTTGATTGGAATAATAGTATTTCATTTTAAACTATATTTTACTTTATTATGCCAGTTTTTCATTAATTACATATATCCCAATGACATACGTAGACGTTATGCATAGAAGGTTCATTGAATAGAAATTATATCAATTTATAATATTATATAAATGAACAATTTTAACGAGTTTTACTTGTGAATAATATTACCTACATAATTAAATTTCAAACATAACAGATCGGAAAAAAAATTATGATAAACACAATATTAACTTAAATGAATAAGTATATATATATTTTTTTTTTATTTAGGTGCTGCTTGATATCAAAAATATTTGAATAGATCTTTAATTATTGAAGTACACGTAAAATAATTAAATCATATCTCTGATCTCTATAAATGGTCAAATTAAAACGTGTAAAATTTCTGAACGTATAAAACCGTTTAAACGTTTAATCATAATAAAATAATAAAATATTTTATATTGGACTTCTTATCTGAACATATTATTTGTAGCAGGTGTATAGAATAAAGTTGTCCCACTTTACGTAATGCAAACTTTTGGAATTCTGAGAAAAATAATTCCGTAGAAAGTCACTATCTGTATAGTAAGAATCTCAATAATTATATACAAACAATTTCATTACCTAGTTCTAGTACTTACACAAAAATGATCAAAATGTTATTTTTCTTGATTTTTTAATTTTCAGATACAAAAGTCTAATGTAATATAAATACAATAATAATAAGTATTAGTATTAAAACTCATTTTCAAACCCTTATTTTACTATAAAATAGGTAAAATAAGTCAAATAATACAAAGACTGTAATATTAATATAACAATTTAATTATTTACTCAATTAAATAGATTTAGAATAATATATAATAGGGAAAATTATAATTTATAAGTACCTATAATTGTTTAATAGAAAAACGTATAATTTATTAATTTATTGATTTACTCGTACATTTAACAATACATTTTTTATTCCTATGATATTATACTTTTTACTTTTATAACGAATGATCTCATCTTAATAATATTGACTTATGCTATAAGTCAGACAGAATACTGTAATATTCATAATTAATTTATGCTATTCATTCAAAAACTTACTTTTGATACGAATTGTACGTAATTGATACTATTCAAGTTTAGTAGTATATATATATATACGACATTATTATATATCGTATTTTTGAATATTCATCTACGCGACTAATCATACGAAATTAATTTTAATTATTTTCGATTTCATATTTTCATACTAATTTTTGTTAAGTATTTATAAGCATAATAAATGCATTTATTACATTAATTGTTAGTTAACATTATACATAGTTAGATACGTTTATCATAACGTAATGAAATAAAAAAAAAAAACGTTTACATTTTAAGAATTACCAACATTTCAAAATTGTATATATCAAAATTATATAATTTTAAAAATATTTTATTCGGCGTATAGTATAAGCTATTGATGCAGAATTAAAAAAAAATTGTAATATTACAAGAAAATCAATGAAAACTTAGAAATTTGGAATAATTAAAAAATAACAGGTCAAAACGATTGATTTTACGTAGATAATAATATAATGCTTTTTAACATACATACCACACAAAAAATAAAATAAAAAGGATGTAATATGTATAGTGTATACCTAATAATGTATTATACAATTTGAAAAATTAACCAAAATAAAAGCTTCAAGAAACTGTTTTTACTTTGTTTTAATAATAATATTTGTATGATTAACCTTGATGTTAGTATGACTAAAATAATTATTTTATTTGTTAATTTATTATTTATTATTAGAATTGATTTATTTTTTTAAATGTTAACTTTAAGTATTTCGTTTCTTGTGCGAGTTTATTTTTTTATACCTTAAAATTTAAAATCGAAAAAATAAAAAGTTAAACGATTATGACATAATTATAAATGAAATAATAACATAAAGATAACATAATGATAACTGAGATAATATTGCCTTAGGGCATATTTTTTCCAGGAATTAATGTGCCACATTATTTAATCATTAGATACAAATAAAGAAAAAGTTTCAAATCCTACTCCGATCCGTACATTAATGGTATAGTGATTATGAGAAACAAAACAATCAAAAAATAAATTCTTTCCATGTGAAATATAGTTATTAAAGATATAAATTTACTAATCAGATCCATAAAAATTATCGTGTATAAACTATAAAAATATTATGATGCAAAACATTAATATACCTAGGTATAGGTAGCAAAATAATTCCATGCGATGCATTCGTCATCAGTCGGATATTAAAAATAAAATAGTAAAGAAATGTAAAAAAAAAATTCAAATTCAAGTTACTAATGATTTTAAAAAAAAAAAAAATATTGCCTTAAACAAAATACAACTTAGTTTAGAAAATTTAGAAAAGACAAATGATATGAGTACCTAACAATAATAATATTAATTATGTAGGTAGTAGGTATTATGTAAAATATTTCGTTATAATAAAGTATTAGTTATTATACGATTAAAGTTAGGTATGTAAAACGTTGGCTTCGTATACGTGCACGTAGCAACATTGCCTATACAATGTGCCGTCTTAGAAATATTTATAATAAATTATTATTATATAAAAATAATACGAATCTTGTTTGTAAATTTGTAATTATTACTTTTTGTACATCATAACAATAGTTCCTCGTTATACTTAAATAACATATTATCGTGGTTAATTATCTGGTATTTTAATGTTTTTTAACATTTCTATATAAATAGGACACAATTTTTCATTCACCTAAGTAATGTACCAACTACATCCATTTTCTAACCGGAAACATAATTGCTATTCGTGAAAATCGGACCATTATTTCGGGTAGTAAAAGCGTTTTTAGACATAGAAAAAAAACCCAAAAAAAAGACACACATCATTGTAAAACCAATACATTCTTCGCTTTGTTCAAAATCTAAAAATTAATACGTAAAAAATAATTATTATTAAAACACATTAATATGTGTATATTATTATTATTATAATATAAAATTTTCAAATTCATGATAGCTATTTATTTATACTACCTAGTTAATATTATTTATGAAAAAATAATATTCTGTTCATTTTACTCGTATTTGAAATTAGATGAAATAACGAACTCTCGGTTATATTCACATTCTGTATGAAGGTATAGTATTGACTATTGTTTTTGAAACTTTTTTAAAGTTTTTATAGAACTTCATTTTCTACTGTGTACGCGAGCCCTCATATTTTATACTTTATAATTACGACCAATATATAATACGACATTATAATAAGTGCAATTTTATTAGTTCTTTTCTAATGAGAAATATTCGTGTTTTTTCAAAAACAATAATTAACCTAATTATTCTAAGTAGGTACTTTAAATAACTTTTTTTAGTTTTATAATCATTTTTAAATGCAATTTATATTATATAGGTATATAAAATAAATGATCTTTTTCCGAGTTCAAAAGATTAAGCCGAGTTTCAAGAGTTTTTTACTAAAATAATAATTATTGTACCTCGGTACTGGCAATTGATTCGCGGATAAAATTACACGTTAATTTAAGCTTTAATTTCTAAATAAAATTCAATCGTTTTTTTTTTATGAATATATATATGGAATTTTTTTTTCTATTTTAATATAATATATACGTATGGACAAGTTGTCCGCAGTCTTGCAAAAGTTTACCTATTCTTAAATTTGTAGAATATTATAACACGGATAATGGACGATATATGATTATAATTAAAATGAAATTATACGATAATGTAATCGGAAATGAACTTGAAAACGCGAACAAACCATCGGATATTTATCCAAACAAATGCAAGCGTGTACGTATTACAAGAAAAATTTATGATAAACCGAAATTTTTTTTTTTTGTTATGTAAAATACTCGCGTACGACAACTCTGTTGCAGCGCATTTTCTTTTCCTAATCACACCTCCTCTATATAAAAAAAAAATCGTTTGATAATTTTCTGTGCTGTTTATCGCAGAAATATTTTATCTCACACAAATGTCGTCAATTTTCCCGTCCGGTGTTTATACGTACAATATAATATGTTAATTTATCTATCCATCGTATGATGGATACACTCACCTTCCGTCTATATAATTATAATATTCACTTATCTACTCGTACAGTCATTACGAACACTTGGATATGAATAACAAAATAACGACAAAAGGGTCTGATGGGATTTAAGGTTACGCGTTACAATCGTAGCAAAGACGATTATATCATTACGGCGTTATTATCATACAATTCAAAATCACGACGCGCCTTCGAGCGAGTAAAATAGCAAACACTCACGGATATTCCCGTTCTCAACGATTTCTCGTAATATCCGTAAATAATAATAATAATCATAATAATAATAATAATAAAATATGTATGAGTTCGTACGCTCCATGTATTATTATTACTCGACGAATATCGTTAGATTTTTTGTTTTTAAACAAATCAAATATGGCATTTTTTTTTTAGAAAAAATTATTCTAAACGTGTATATTAATACGATTTGAACAGACCGAACTCTGGCGAATAACGTCCGAACGGTTAGGTTACAAATACACCTCGAATACCACCGCAGAATGCAAATGATATTGTATTATATTTAATTCGCCAATTACGTTTTATTTATTCAAATATAGTCTAATATTATACAAATATCGTATGTTGTATGTTTTGACTTCGGGGTGTTTTATATTTTTTCGGTGTAAAAAATATCGATTTATTATACATATCATTATTTATAACCTTCGATAGAAGACGTGTTTTTACCGATATCTGCAGAATAAACGGTTTACGTAATAATATTACGAATTATTGTAATAATAGTCGATTTGCGTAATTCGCACAATTAAAAATTAAATACGAGTATAAATATTAAAACAGAAACAAGTGCAATATATTAATAATATAATGTCGTAAAATACGGTTTTTAACACCATGTCTTGTTAAACTAATATATATATTTTTAATTTTTATCGTGCCCTGTGCCCCCGTTTAATAATTTTTTAGTCTTATATTATAACAAATATCACAATAATAAAATATATATTTTTTTTAAACGGCGTATTACTACGGGTTGAGATTTTTTTATATACGTCTTATGGAATTTAAATTGAATAATATTGAAATTTTAATCAAATATTAATTATTCGTTTAATCATAGTAGTATATGGTACCTACCTATATTGATATGAATTCAACCGCGATATTTTCATAACCGACCTCAATTACTTTATATATTATTATATAATTATATTCGATTAATTTAAAAAACGATTATATATAGTACCACTTTATAACAATAGTCGTTTACAAAAAATGTACTAACGTTTAAGAGCCGAAAATCAAAATATAATACGTCATATATCGCGTTGAACAAGAAATAAACTATAATAATAATTATAGGTAATAATAATAATAATAATAATAATAATAATAATAATAATAATAATAATAATAATAATTATATAGAAATTCGGGGCGTTATATATTATGACGTGTATATAGTTATGATGTATTACCATCAAAATATACTCGTATATCGTCATATAAAATGATATAGTTACGACGTAGCATCATTATTTTGAAGTATTATAAACTGTTATGTACGCTATACGGATTTTAAGGATTTGGACGAAGGGAAAATAATATGAATATATAATTCGATACACTTGGAATGTCTGAAGTTAATTTTATGCAAACATCATGATGGCTTTTAGCTAAATTCCGCCAACAAATTCGAGAAGAACTTAACTGAATCAGTCGTACGCTATTAATGTTTGAGCCGGATAGTTCAAAATATTGTAACTTATCAATGTACGGATCTTATGTAGGTATTATAATATATAAAATGTATAATGAATAATATATTACGGAATTGCGCATTACGTATTTACGTAGGTATATATTAATATATTATTATTATACGTCCACGTCCGGTTCGAAAACTTTACGTTTAAAATGCGAATTTCTACGTTATTTATACGATAAACATGATATTGATGTATAAAATATGTCTACGAGTAAATATTTATTTTTCAATATATGTAACATTTAGTTAACAATTTAACGTACGGTAATATACGTAGGTATAAAAAATTATAAAAAATTGTACTCTGAACGAATTTGTTTACAATATATCACGCGTCTTATTTTGCATATATATATGAATTGAACACGCGCACATACCTATACGAGTATATATACTCGTAATATAGTGTCATACGAGTTTTCCAAAAAAAATGTACAAAGGTTGGACAAGAATGTTTCAAACTCGCACTTATTTGTATTTTGTATACGTTTGTATTATACGAGTATATACATATGGGTATATTTCGTACATTATATTTCCGCGAGTCCCGTTTTGGCTTTTCATCCATCACTCGATTGTGTGATGCATTTTTTTAATTTTTAATATTCAATCGAATCGAAATTATTTTCTTTTTCTTATATAAGTAGGTACCTACATGGACAAAAAAATCAATTTTCTCGTTGATTTTCTCCGAAATTAACATTAATATTATATAATAATAGTCTTTGGTTCCATATACCCAAATTCGCCGAAGGTATTCCTAATTTCACGGTCCACTCGGTTTTCAAAGATTTTCGTATACTCCGCCATAATAATAATAATAATAATAATAATATATAACATTATGGACCATTAAATGGCTCCCGAAGCTAGTCCCGCGTAATTATATTATATAGTATAATAATAATAATAATAATAATAATATGTCCGTTCTCGAAATATCTGCCGACCGTATTACGCGGTAATTATATTTTATAAATCTAATATTAATATTACATTCGTATATAACGATCGTTTAATTTGTTACGCAATCGACTGTACCCCTAATTTTACTAAATCTCAAGTTCTATCGTAAGTAGTTATATTATACAGACGCACGACTATACTCCGCAGGGATTCGTGATAATTTCGAAAAATTTCGTTCTAAGTTTTGAGACAAAAAAAAAATATCAATGTATTATATTAATTCTAATTTTAAAATGTTCATCCGCATAAATAATAAATAACGCACGTTCATTGCGGTCGTGTTATATTATAATATTTAATATAATATTAATATAATACATTTTTTTATATAATTTTAAACTTTTGTATTTATCATCCTAAGAAGGGAGAGATAAATCCTTCCATCATAACCCATTTTTTTTTTTTTTTTTTTATGATGGATACGCGCAAAACGTACGATTTATTATATTTTATGAACGAAAACCACGTTTTTATTATTATTTTTTAATGTATTAACGTATGCATGGCCACGTAAGGGTAATGCGTCCGTGGTGGCAGGGTAACTGGTGATAAGGCAACTGCGTCCCTAACAGTGGCGTATCTAGGATTTTTTTCAATGGGGTGATATAACCATACTCCATAGTCTATAACCATAACTATTTTGTATATTAGGAGCCAAGGGGACAAATATCTTCAAGGAGCCTAGTATTTTATTTAAAACTATACCAACATTAATAATAGGTATTATACATTTATTTTCATAATAAGTACTAAGTTAGATCACAAAATAATGTCCATTCTTCGTGTTTTTTGAGATAATTCATCCAACACTTCTACATTAATTCTACATTACTTCTACATTAATTTCTATATCTCGGTTCAAAAAAGGATCCAAAAAATTCTTTCCTGCGAAGATCCACTCGTTGATCTAATTGTTTAATCTAATCTGTGGTAATACCAGGGGTTGGGCACTTTCGGGCGGCGAGGCGATAAGAGATATTTCTACCGCCATCCTATACCTACCGTGTTATTTCTTATCAGTGTCCATTCTAATTGTTCTATTCTGTGGTAATACTGAATACTAAGAAATACTAAGAATACCGTTATACAGAGTTATGGCTCAAGCATCTAAAAGAGAAATAAGAAAAGTGAAATGAAAAAAAAAAAAAAAAAGGTTCTGGGGGGTGATATATCACCCAGATCACCCCCCGTAAATACGCCACTGGTCCCTAACAAACCAAGTTGATTTTAAACTATAATTATTTCTTTTAATAAATGTAATCTTATATTTTATTATGTATTTATTTGAAATATTATAAAATATTTTACTATTTTTTTAATACAACGCTCGTGAAAATTTCGTATAACATTTTCATAAAATATTCTGCCTCCCTGGCAAAGACTGAAAAGTTATAATCTATAATTTGCGGCGATTTTATTCGATCTCATCCATATTATTCCGAGATTAATATTATATTATTATTTCGAACCAATATAATAATAATATATTATAGTGGTAGTGGTCAAAGAATTTTTCTATGAACGCATCCGCTTTTTACCGAAATTTATAATATTATATTATTTCTTGCGGTCGAATAAAGTTTTCCGACGATTTTTACCTTTTTCCGATAGCGTTTTTCTATTTATTGTCAAATACACGCGCGTCATACATATTATATATATATATAGGTATGCGTTCCAATGCGCATTTCACACATTTATTTTATATTTCTTTTCGTCCCTCGGTGGGCAAATTCTCGATATATAAAGTCAATTTGGACCCTCGGCCGCGACGCTTTTATATAAATATTTAACCATAAAATACAGTAAATTCCTATAAAGAAAGACACAAATACTGTTCTTTCCCTGTATACTTTCGTATTGTGTATCGGATGAGATTTTCTTCGTTCTCTTATCGTCTCTCGCACCCGGTTTAAACCTAATTTGGCGCGTCCAAAATATAATCGCTAGTCGCTACTGCACATTAATGATAATAACAATAATATAATGTAGGTACTGAAATAACCAATTCTAAAATCTAACCAGAGTTTCTCAATAATTCGGAAATAATAGAAAATAAATTTATTCTTTCTGACAATATTCCAACTGCACGTTCGCCATTATTTCGTCTCCGCTCGGTGTCGGCCCTGCAATTGATATATAGGATTATTATAGGTGTTTTTATTATAATCATAAAATGATATATGTTATGATATACTTGAGAGACTTTGGAAGAAAAAAAATAGCGCATCCCGAAATTTCTTTATTGCCTGAAAAATTGTCGTGACACGCGTTACGCTAAAATTAAAATGTAAAAATCATCCAAGATGTATTGTTAACTTTTACATAGGTACCTATTTATTATTAAAATATTTTTTCAAATAATAATTGTACGGAATACGAATAAATTTGAATTTTTAAATCGCATTACATAATAATATATCGTATAATTATAAACATTAATCAAAAAATTTATTAAATTTTCAAACCAATATTATAATAATTGATTTTCGTACATATTTTTTATAACTCGCGCGTAGGTATAGAACGTGAAATTGAAAACACGAAAAATACGCGCCATAAAAAATATGATGCAATTTACCTAAAACCGAGCCTAAAACTAAATTGATGCGGTTCTGTACAAATTTTTCTCGTGAATAAAACCGCGACGGAAAACTCCGGGGCAAAAAACGAGTACCTACCTACCTACTTAATATTATTATAATTATACATAATATGTTTAAAGCAAAAAACGCGTCCGTTCATCAGCACTTTCTATATAATAAATTTAGTCGGCACTTCGGCATTAAGAGTTATATTATGCGAAACTTTTTTTAACATTTTTCTTAACGTACTTTTCAAAAAAAGTTTTTGCCGGGAAACAGACAGACGTACTTAATTTTAACACCCAGAGCGGCCGCAGACGTATAATATTATAGCTGTAAAAAATCTAAAAAACCTCCATGCATCATATTATATAATAAATTCATAACAATTTTCCACAGTTGAAAAACTTAAAACGACGATAAGAAAAAAAAATTCAATCAAAACGTCCTCGGTATAAGCATTAAGCCTTAAGCCTACTTAATAAAAATAATAATAATAATACGAGAAATATTTTCGGTTTTCGCGCGTTTATCGTCGTTTGCCGTATGTAAATTTTTTTTAAAAATTAACAAATTTATAAATATAAATCACCATCAAAACAACAAAAATCTATCGATTTAACGTCCGTTTAAGTTGTTACATTATAATTCATAAATACGTATATACCTACCTACGTGTATTTACGTAACTAACCTAAGCATAGACGCACTATGTCAGTGGTCTTCAACCTTTCTGATTGAAGATCACTACGTTGAACATATTACATTTTATACAATATATGTAGGTACCTACATACATTTTGTAAATATGTAATATTAAATATTTTTTCTTCATATTTTTATAACTTTTAACTTTAAACTGTAAAAACAATATAAAAATAAAATTCATTCGTCACCACCACCAGTTGAAAATCACTGCTCCATGTTAGGTATACAAATATTGAAAGTTCGATTTTTGACCTACGATATAACCTTCGTCCCTTTTTTTTAGAAAAACCAATTGATTTTAGAATCAAATTTAGGACTAAAATTAATAAATATAAAATTCTGTTAGAATCGTTAGATAGTGTTTTTATTGACGTCTGTTTCGTTATCATTACAGTCGTTATTAGACATTAGGTATAATAGATTGGCACAGAGACTGTGATTTTAATATGTGAAGCCAAAAATAGTCATGGTGTGTTTCGAAAAAATAAATCTTTCTTCATTAGTTCATTTGATTTAAAACGAAAAATGTGTCATTTTATAAACATCGCTTTACAATGTGGCTCGCCTCGGATTAGCTTTATAAATTTACGGTTTAAGGTTAGTGGCCACCCCTGCTCTATAGTCTACACTACTTAGACCAACTTTATAGTAGGTACGCTTCTTTATTTATAACACGTTAAAAAAACAAGAAATATCTCACCTCAACACAAGAGGTTTAATTAAAGTTTAAAAACTGAAAAAGAATAAATATACGTGCGTTTTTTTAAATATATTAATACATTAATACGTAGGGAAAGAAATTATTTTGATATTAATATAATTAACACATTTAACAAAGCAAAAAAAATTTACATATAAAGAATTAAGGAATAAAATAATAAATCAATTAAAAATATCTAGACTTTTTTCTTATTTTTTTTATCAAAATTAATTAAATTAGTACAAAAAGTTGAAAATTATAGTTATTACGTATAAAAAGTAAAACAAGCCTATTACTTTTAATCAAAAGTTAATTTATTAAAATAGGTCCACCTACGTTAATGTCAAATCCCAAATTTCCATCTAAGATGTTAATAACATTATACAAATTTTAACTTAATAACTTATTCAATTATATTTTCAACAGTGGCGTAAATATAAAAACTTAGCCCCAATGCAAAAAAACTAAAAGGGTAATTTCGTATTCAGTTGAATGTAGAATCGATTAACCGTAATCAAAGTATAAATAATTTAAATACAATGGAAATAAGAAATATATATAACTATTTATATGATAGTCAAGACCTAATGAATTAAGATTCATCAATTAGCTAAAATTTAATTCTTATTGAATTTTTAAACCGATCAATCACAATTAACACTATTCCTATAGTTATTTTTTGTCTAAGGTTTGAGGATTATACCACAGATTAGATTATACTATGGCCAGTCACACATTTTGACAACTAAATCCACTTTACTAATTTCAATGACAAACGATATAATTATAAACAGCCACTAAAGAAAAAAATAAATGTTCATATATTTTGCTATTATTCTGACAAATCAGTTGAAAAACATAAAAATAAAAATTTATAGTTTTATGTAAATCCATAAATTATACTTGCTATAACTATTTTACTCATAAAATAACGATTTTTTTCTTATTATTTTTTCTATTGATCACAAGAAAATCAATATTAATTACACTAATTTCAAAAAAAAAAAAAAAAATTTATTCTTTAGATTCTAGAACATTCATTTGTCATAAATTCACACAAAAATCTTCAATTTGGAGTTTGTAAAATATTTAATTAAAAATAATATTAAAGAGTGGTAGTAATTTACTTATGCTTTTCAATACCATTATATTACTTTTACATACTAGGTATTAAGGATTTGGTTACACATCATAGAATAAGATAACAGATACTTAAAGTATCAAAAAATTAGAAAAAAAGTAGTGAAAATGTATTTAAATCGTACATTTATATTTAAAATAGCAATTAAGCAATAAATTCATAAGGTAGAGGAGCTAAACTGATAGGATCTGTTCCTCTTACTACATGTCCTGGGCGAGGTCCTTGAGGCTGAAACACAAATTAAACAAGAAATTAAAATTACTGACATTAAAATATTAATTTTATACTATATTAATGAATAAAATAACAATGCAATTACATAAATCAATCAAAATAATAATTTTTAAGGAATTCTGTTGATTTAATTTTCTATTAATACAATAGCTAATTATCATAAGCATAATTTTTAGTTTAAAACACTTGCACAATAATTTAATTAACAATGGATATATTCAGAGATCAGATATTACATTATACAGACTAGTAGACTAGTAGCTTTCTCAACAGTGTGGCTATTTTTTTTATACAGTAACATACAATGGAATAAATAAAGTATATAATTAATTCTAATATATTATAAGTTTTTCTTAAATACATTTTAGTATTCTTATAAATAACTTAAATAACTGCACTAATATAAAATATGTCAAATACCTGTAATTAACTTTCTACTAAGTACATTAAACTATTCATACAAATAATATTTTATTTCTGAATTCCTATCACTATAAGATTATTTATTATTATATAATACATAACATTCATATATTTATTTATAAGATTAACAAAAGAATATATCGATAGCGTTTAGTAAAAAAGGCGTAACCCACAATTTACATATTTTTCGGGAGACACTAAAAACTGTGCAGAAAATAATTTTAATGAATACTTTCTTTAAATACCCTTCTAACAGATTATACTCTTGATTTTTTCGAAAATTTTGAAATCAAAAACTCGATTTTTGATTTTTGTGGGTTATACCCTTTCTACAAAACACCGTCGATATTATATAATAATGTAATGTATCACATGTCATTAAATTAATTTATAGACTAAAGAAATATATTTTTAAATCATAATGTTCTAAATTTATATTCAAAACTAATATATTATTTTTCTGTGATATAATAGACAATAGTCGTCCATTAAAAATTAGGTGTCGTCACACAACGACGTAACACAATACTAAACTGGTTATAACATATACACACCTAACCACACAGATATTGTAGGAAGACCAAAAATATAGTATCTGTTATTGATTTCCTTTGAATAATTATTTTAAGAAAACCATTGATTAAAATTTCAACAAGAAATTTATAATATTCATATGATATGTAAAGTATGTATATAAATACTACTATATTATATCTATAAAAATTAACATTTATTTTTATTAAAGATTATGCGTATATTTCTTTTTCTTCATAATAAATTAATAATATTTAATAATTTTTTAACTCCCTTACAAAATTCCTAGGGCCCCTGTTAAAAACCATGAATACCTAATAATTACTTCATAAAAAATTCAGATGGGAAAATTTTCATTGCATACTACTCCTACGACTGTATCATAAAAATTACAAATCTTTAATAATAAAATTAAAAGTTGTAATTAAACTTTTATCTTACTTTGCGTTTAAGACACACTCGTACACCCTTCTTTTTAGCATCAGCTACTTTCTGTTCATTTTCCTTTACACGATTCAAAAAATCATCCCTACATTTGGATGGGTTAACGTGTTCAATTCGAATATTTATTCTAAAAAAGAAACATTAAGATTAATAAAAATGTACATAAAAATATATATTTAGTTTTATTAGTGTTTTCACATTGTTATATATATATATATATTATATATTTAACTCTACTAAACAAAATATTGAATTAATTACTTTTTTATCAAAAATATACAGTATATGGTAAAGAAATCTTTTAATCTTTGTAATTTACTCAATTTCTATTAACTATTAAAGTAACCAAATAAAACACTTCATCTGGGCAAGAATAAATTTATCATATTACAATGTTGTTATAATGAATATTATTATTAATAAAATGTATTAAAAAATTAATTTCAGATAAAACCATCAACATGACAATATTCAGTCTGGGGCGGTATAAAATCATCATATTACAATATTCTTATAAGTTACAAATATTTTAATGTAGGTATTAAAGAATAAATTTCAGATATAACCATCAACATAACAATTCAG
>JAIUCT010000019.1:4126517-4154099 GCA_021307375.1 Tetraneura akinire | reverse complement strand
AATTTCAGATATAACCATCAACATGACAATTCAGTCTGGGGCGGTATTAAATCATCATAATTATTTATCATTTTAAATGTTGTGCAATATTATAGTAAATAATATTATAAATAAATTATTATATTAAATAGTAAATTACAAATAAAATAAATAACATTTTGGAATTTGTTTGGCAAAATGAACAAAATTTACCCAATCTTTTTTTATCACTGAATCTATTGTTTCATGCATTAACTTTCATTAACATCAGCTGCCTTAAAAATTGAATTTTTAAAGTTAACCTAATCTTTCTATAAACTACCATTTTACCTGATGTGCTTTGAAAAATTACTTTTGAGTGGACTCATGTTTATCTTTAAAATAATTGTATACATGAAAAACACATATTTTTTTCCCCCACAAGTGTCATTAATTTTAAAGTACAATTTAATATTAAATAATTTAAAAATTATTAAATAAACTAATATATCTATGTTAATAAATTGAAACATTTAAACTAAAAGATGCCATTAAATATTTCATTGTACACTATACGCATGCACTCGCTATGCCAAGCTCACAGAAAATAATCCTCTCTTCTTCTCTTAGCAAAACAGTTCCTGTAGGACCTGATCTGACACAAGCAATTCTCTATCTATCTTCTTCCCTATCAAATGACAGATTAACTGATACTTGTCTTCCTAATATTATGATATCTCTCTATACCACATCTTTCCATCTCGCACGTGGTCTACCAATTGGCTTTTGATTATATATAGTTTCAGTTAGTACAATTTTTATAAAATTTTCAGCTCTCTATACTATACCCAAACCATTCCACTTTTTTAATTTTTATATATTATGATAGTATATTGTTTATCATACAATCTATATAGGTCATTGTTTTTCCTTCTTTTGAATGTTCCTAAGTCTATATTGTACACTGGACCAAAAATGGTTCTTAATACATTTCTTTTAAATATTGCAGTATATCGTTATCACGTTTCATTGATAACTATGTTTCACGTGCATAGGTAATTATTAGTCTCAGATAGCTTGTATAAAGTAAGGTTTTTAACTTTCTTGATAGTAATTTAGATTTTAATAGTACTTATACTTATACTATAACATCGGTTCCACTTCCTCACCTTTCGCTTATTTCTCAATGCATGTCATTTTTATTATTTATGTTAACGCCTAAGTATTTAATATTTTCCACATTTTAGAATGTAAAATTGATACTTGTAGGTAGACCTGGATTTTGTTGCTTCAATTCGATACACAATATAAAGTCTATAATGTACATAAAATTTAACATTGACACTAAACATTGGTATAGGTTTATTGAATATCCCATCGAAATATTACAAGTATGACTCATGGAAACAGCCAGCTGCACAATATGCAACACCTGCACATCGTGCTTCTAACGATAAAGAACAATACTACAAATCTGATCTCTTATTTCACAATATTTGAAATTCGATCAGTTGCCAGCACTCACTTCAACAAACTCAAAAATAAATAATTTTGCACTTAATATTAGTTATTATATCATATATGAAATGTATTACACAAATGTTCAGATCAAACCTTCAACATAATATTTCAGTCTGGGGCGGTATAAAATCATCATAACAATAAATAACAATAAATAACTATTTTTATTAAATGATTGAAAATAATGGTTAGGAAATAGTTATTTATATATTAATTACTTAATGTTTTAAAAATATTCTTTGCAACAAGCTATTATTAGTATTGCACTCAGGCACTCTTAATTTGATTAATAATGAAACATAATTAAGCAAACAATAATATATTTCTGCCAATTAATTTTTATAAATAATAATTCAATAAGTACTAAATATAAATTATAAATACAAATTTAAACATAAATTTCTACCTATTTTTAATAAAAATGTTTTATTTTTACCTTTTTGCAATAACACGGTTACGGACTCTTTTGTTTACAATTACACCAAGAGCATGTTTGGATACATTGAATACTCGGCCAGTTTTACCGTGATATACTTTATATGGCATACCTTTTTGTACTGCTCCGTTTCCCTACAAAAAAAAAATTTTAAGTACACATATTAAAATAGAAATAATTGAATATATACATACCTTGATATCAACTCTATCACCAACTTTATACACTTTCATGTATGTTGATAATGGAATGACTCCATGTCTACGGAATTTTCGGGAAAATAAATCCCGGGTACCATGTCTATAACCTTTTGAATTGGTCATATTGAAGTGTTATCTGAAATGTTTGAATTAGGTATTTTAAAATAATAAAAATACCAAATTAAGTTATTACTCTTCAGAAAATAATAACATAATAGCAAATCCTTAAAACATAACTTAGGTATACCTAATACTTATTTTGTTGAAAAAATCATGTATTTAAAAAATAAACAAGAAATATACAATATAATGCTTAGTTAAACCTTCAACATAACATTCAGCCTAGGGGGGGTATAATGTCATCATTGCATTAACATAATGTATTACATTGTATTTTTTATAAAATACCATATAATTTAAAAGTTAAAATACTAACTATATTTATACTAATTATAATTAAAAAATAAAGTCTACATTATAAAATCATTTCATAAAATAAGATTCTGTCAGTTTTTTAACGTTATATTATACAGGGCTCAACGGAAATGTAAGATAATAATGTATCGGGACGAGCAACATTTGTTGAAAATGTATATTCATGATGAACATTATTGGATTTCAAACATAAGTCATCCAAAGCACAATTCTCATTAAACTAACCAGTAACCAATAATGAACATTCAATATTATTTTAAACTAATGATTGATATTTATTGAAGAATATACATTTGCACAAGATCGATTGAAAAAAATTTAAATATGGATGAAATGAATGCTAGGTGAAATAAGTAAAAATAAAAGCGATACAACACAAATGAAAAATATATATATATATAAATTATTAAACAAATATGTAAAGTAAAATTGTACTTACTTTATAAGAAATTTTAAAAAACAATTTCTAAAAATTAACACTTCGTAAAAACGTGTACCGTGTACGTACTACGTGAAAGTGAAAGAAGCAAAAATCTCAAAAAAATGTTTTAGGTTATGTTATGCTTTTCACATTTTGCAAATTTTTCTCTTGGAGTAGAAAATCAAATATTTGATATAAAATTTGATATAATGATAATAATCCACGACCATATCTAAGTAATTGTGAATTTTTTAAGCTACAGGTGATTTTTTTTAATTATTTATTTTTCTAAACAATTTGAATTTGGAATTTATAGTTATCTCTATATGTGATTTATGGTAATTGTTATTATTTATAATTCGCTAATACTAAAATTTCAACTTTAATTTTGTAATTGTGTATTGGATAATTATAAGTAGAGTACGGATTTTGAAGGCATTTGCCTTTTTTTCTATTGCTGTAAAACGAAGCCATGTCAGCTATATACAAATTCGATATATACTACTTAGAATAAAATGCATGACATTTTATTTTGCTTTTTTGGTACATTTTTTTAAAATGTGTTCCGAATAAATGTATTTGAAATGTTAATTTTTATTTTATATTATTTGATTTAAGTTATTTGACTTAAAAAAAGTTTTAATAATTGTCCAATGCAATTCCGATGATACGGGTAAAAAAATCATTTTCCAACTTTTATTTAATTTATTTTTTATAAATTATCTTTAAGGGAATAAATTTAAATTACAGATTAATAATTGTGAAAGAAGAAAAACTCGATGATGCAAGCTTGTAAATAAATTTATTATAGCTATTTTTAAAACCAATTTTTAATACTTTTTTAGAAGATTTAGACAGCTTAATTGCTTTTTTTGTACGTTTCTTTAGTTTTTTATTGCTTTAAAATCCATACTCTAATTATAAGTATTTATACTTATAATTATACTATACTTTAGTTTATACTGTATAAAATTTAAATATGTCTTAAAATTTAGCAACAGTTATTTGTAAAACAGTCACACATTCGTCAATTCAATTTATCCGAATTAGTTATATTACATAACATCTTAATGGTTGGAAAAAATAAATTGTACGTTAAAATGACCATTTAATGTTTTTTAATATTTAAAATTAATAGTAATAAACAATAACAAAATGGACAGTTTTCACATACCTTGCAACCAGATAAAAGAGGAATATCAAAAATGCTTTAATTCTTGGTTCAGTGAATGTTATATGAAAGGCGATTATGATGACAAAAGATGTGCAAAAAAGTATGAGCAATACCAAAGGTGTCTTCGTCAAGGGGCGCAAGAAGAAAATGTAAATATCGAAGAAATTTTAAAACCCTATTTGGGAACTGATCAAATGAAAAAATGAAACTATTTTATAACGTAATAATTTTACTATTAAAATATTTTTACTATATTTATTAATAAATGAAGTATATCTGATCAATATATATATATATATATATATACCTATATATTTTATTTATTTATTTAATCTATGTATTTATTATATTAATTTAAATTAAATTTGACTTAATAAACATATTTTATAACCTGTTACATTATTATATAAAATAAGTTGCTTTAAACATAAGTATTATAGCATCATAATACATTATCAAATAATAAATTTGAACCTCCCATTTAAATAAAAATGAACAATTAAACGATTTGTAGATTTATTGTACACAGTGCACTCATATAATATAAAAATATAATAATAAATGTATTTAATGTCATTATTAGTTATTAAATCTTTAAAATATATGTTTAAATAAAAATGGAAATACTATAATGAGACTGAATATTATAATTTAATTATATATTTATTGGAAATATGTATATTTGTCACATTTAAATCTGTTTTAATTTATAGATATAAATGATGAATGAATTTAGAATTGATATACAAAAGAATAAAAACATTCATAAAATATGTTACCTATATTAGTTCAATGAAATAAATAATATATCAAGAGTTGAAAACATGAAGAATTGTTACAATAAAGAAAAATTAACATTTTGCTAACATTACTCCATTTATTAATGTAGCTTCTTGAAAATGTATATTTAAATTGAATTTTTTTTTTACATTTATATTAAAATAATTTTAAATACTATCTATTTGTAAATTATTTCTTTGTTGTCCTTGTATGCTCAATGTTGGTTCAGCTGTTATTGTGTCCATACTTTTCATCATTAAATTAGTATTTAGAACCTTCCATGTGTTTTCTGCTTGAGGGTCTTCTCGAAGTATAAATTGTTGTTCAAACATTCCAACCATCCTCCCAACCCCTTGGTGAAGTGTACCTCCAATTTGAATTTTTACTAAACCGTGAGATTCTTTTTTCCATTTCACATCACTTAAATGTGGGGAAAAAAAGAGTTGGTGTTCTTTCTTAATACTTAATAAACACTGCAAGGAAGATGTTGAATTATCACATTTTTCATTAATCTCTTCATTACCACCAAGAATTCTCACGGCCATAGTACAATTTTGATAGAAATGTCGTTCATTTAATTGATCTTTTCCTGGTACACCAAGATCATTAAATAAATCATAAAAATGTTTAGCAAACATTTCAATAAATTCTTCCAAAAGTTCATTTTCTCGATCTTTTCGAGTTTTTGAATTGGGTGGTTGCATAGGCATCTAAACAAAAAATATTTTATTAGGAAAGGTAAAAGTATTAATATTTTGTAATTCAATTTATATCCAAATTAAATTTTTATTTTTTCATAAATACTAATTCCATTGGTCAAAGACAATATAATATATAAATATAAATATAAATATATATATATATATATAAATATAAAATAATTTTAGATATCAATTAATATAAAATAGTAATTTTATTATTTTAATTGCAATTAGTAAAAATATTTCATCTTTAATATAATATAAAATCTTTTAAATTTTACACAAAGTCGTCGCGTGTAGTTTTTAATGAAAACATAACTAGGTTTAATAAAAAAAAAAAATCCATATTACATGTTAATTCATGGGCAATTTTTAAATATAACTAAACAATAAAATTAAAACTTCAATAAATAGCTGTTTCAATATTATGACATTTTACCATAAACCCATGAATAGACATAACAAATATTCAACTATTTAATTTTTTTATTTTTATTACAGCCAGGAACAATTTTCTTTTAAAATAAAAATGAATGTTATGATATTGTAATTTAGCGCGACTCACACTACTTACTATTTGATAAGGTTGACAATTCATATTATTATTTTGAGCTAATGCCAACATATTATTATCAGCAGTCATTTGAAATTGTGACGTTGATTGAAATTGTACTAATGGCCTAGAAAAGTCAGGTTGACTTTCAATTAATGTTTTAAAAGCTAAACATAAACTGCTTCTATTCATATTCGTTGTAGGTTTTAAACCTTTTAAAATCAAAAACTTCAAAATATCATTTAATGGAACTTTTTTAGTGGATAATACTTGTACAAATGGTAGAGTAAGTAGTAACAGTTCGGCATCTAAAACATGATAGATCAAAATTGATATCAAAAAACAATATAAATAATTTATAAACACTAATATACATACAACAATATTGATAGCCATCAATGTGTCATTATCAGTAGCACCGAATCCTACATCTAGGTAGGGCAACTGCTCTATCAGAAAACTTTCCTACCTACTCATGGATGCTATTACTCTAGTAATCAACGCCGGATTAAGACTTTTCGGCCCACCGAGATTTTCAATTCTATCAGCCCTCAACAAAATGTCTTCTCATATAACAATTTTTTTTTTTTTTTAGCACACTTAAAAATTAATCAATGCATCGTTCTCAGTGTAAACATTATTAAATGCAATTTTTCACTTGGATATTTTTATTTGTATAAAAATATTACCAAGTATAAATCTAACAGAAAATAAATAATAGCTTTCCATATTTTTGTTTATCGGACCGAATTTTACTCGGCCCACCGAGATTTTCTCGGTAGCTTGCCGATTCAATCTGGGCATGCTAGGTATTGTAGTAAAAAGAAACTTTGAAGTACTTGTTTTTAATGATGATTATTAAAAATTGTGTATTGTACTAAATAGTAATTACTAATAATCATTTAACCACCTATTAAATGATTATAAGTGGGTGCTATAAATTATTATTTTCCCTACCTAAAATTTTTGATTTCGGCGCCACTGGTTTATTGTTGTACCATTACAAGATAGTAATTGCTACCCCACTATTTCTATTGTAATTATAAATTAATTAGCTACACTTTCCTATAATATTTATAAATTATATATTTGTATATATTTATAAAGTAAAAAGTTTTGTTTTTCCAAAATATGATTACAAAAAAAAAATAATTTTATAGATATAATATTAATATTATCGGACACTGGCTATCGGTTATATTAAATTTGAACGTATAAACTAAAAGGATAACTCAATTTTGATCATATTTTATCTATGTTTAGCAGACCTCAATATTTATTGTGATGAATGAAAATAAATGTTTAAACAAAAAATTAAATAATGATATTTATGATATATTTATATTTATTATATGAAATAGTATTTATCGATATACCGACTGTTTCTATCTTCATTAGATCACAACTGAATTATTCAAAGTGCTTTCTACCTAACAATTTTACTATAAATAACGCCAGTGATTTTGTGTTAATATAAGTGTGGAAAATATCCATTACCTTCTCGATTGGTTGCTGTGATGCCACCACCGTGATACACAGACCTGGCGATTTCACACAATTTACGTTCTTCAAAATTATCTAAAAATTCTTTTAATATTCGTTTCTCGGCGTCAGTAGACATTGGAATACCTATATATAATAATATTATATGTAATTTATTGTTAAACTAAAACTCCAAATAGTGTAAATAAACAAATATGTCATCAACTCAAATGTATTTGTTAATGGGATAAATAATATAATAATTTATAACAAAAAAAAAATGTTAATTACATTCACTTTTAAAATGAACATTAATAATGAAAAAATGGATAAATGTGATTTTATTAAAATTTTATCAATATAATATCAAGTAGATAACAGATAACGTTTTGTGATAGTAGTATTAACCAAAGAGAATAATTTGTTTTTATAATTTTTATAAATGAAATTGAATTAACACTACCAGCTTTCTTTAAATTAAAAAAAAAAAAACTAAAACAAACCACGACGATGGCGCGTTAAACGCCCTGCCCTGCATAACTTTATTTTACCCCGTGCAAGCTGCAAGATATTCACTACTTACCAATTAATAATAGTATAATACCACGAAATACTTAAGAAGACGTTATACCAAAACGAGAACGCAAGCAAAGGATCATAGGAGCGCTATTACTACTTTTCTTGCGGTGCATGCACGCGACGACTACACATCGCCCGGCTAATACGGGCGTCGTTAGAACCCAAATTGAGAGCGTACCTATTTTTCTATTTTATTGTTTCAAATTTTCAATGTTTCATGAACCTTTGTACATTCGTTTCCTATCAAACATTATGTAGCGTGTTGGTATATAGTATTACGTCATAGTAAAATGAAATATATATAAATAAAATTTAAAGAAAAAATGGTTACCGAGATGAAAAACTTAGTACCTATAAAATCGAATGAATAGTAATTTTATGACTAGTATTTTGACGCATTTGTCAAATGTGACCAAAATTACTTGCTGTAAGTCTGTATAACCTTTCACGTTTCCAAATGTCACTGTAATGCTTGATCTCTAGTTTCATATTCAATTTCATTATGATTTATATCACCTAATTTTCTGAAAATACAAATTAATTAATTAATTATGTAAATATAGGATTTCAAAGTATAATATAACATATATGTTTATTACTTAACAAATTGATTCATTTCATTAATAATTTGTACATCATTAATGTATTTTATGCAATCTAACACATCAGCATTTCCATAATGTTGGTCAGCCTTTGTATTGAAATTTAATCTTTTTGGTTTAATTTTAAATTTGGACATTTTATCTAATATACGAGTATTACGCCTCTTTTAACAAGAATATCGTATTTTTAAAATACATTTTACCGACTTTTCCTAAAATTATTTTATAATTATTAAAAAATAATAATCAAATTAATTATGTGTATAAAACTACCTAATTGTAATTTGTAATAATTGTATAATATTTAAAGTTTTTATTTATATAATTTTAAATGTAAAACAATACCGGTAATTTTTAGATTCTGAGCGAAGCGAAGAATGTATTGGTTTTACAATGATGTGCGATTTTTGTTTTTTTTTTTGTTTTTATGTCTGTGTACAATTTTACTACCCGAAATAATGCTCCGATTTGCATGAATAGGGTATGTTTCCGGTAGAAAAATGGATGTAGTTGGTACTTTATTTAGGTCATTTTTCGAATTTCTCAAAATTGACCCTAAGCGGTAGAAAAAACGACGAAAAAATGACAAAAAAACGGCATTTTTCACGAAAAATAAATTTTCAACGAAATTAATTTCAATATTTCACGATAACTCGGGTAATTTTTAAGGTAGTGACTTGATAGATTTTTTGGAGTGTTCACATAGCTATTATATAAATGTGGTAAAATTTTGGAACCGTTACGTTCATTTTTCTACAAAATATTGGACATTGAATATTTCGTAAAATTCTCGTTTTTACGTATATAATGATTGATAAAATTGGCAATTTTTAGTATTAGGGTCTGAAAATTCTACTGAAGTATACTTACATATTACTTAACATCATACTAAAATATTAGAAAAATCCCTAATCTCAATTATTTTATATAGCTGTTTTAAGTTGATATTTTTAGTTCAAACGAAAATTATAATCTGACTGAACTTCGCTCAGAATCGTTTTTTCGAATGCAATGGTTTATCATTGCATTCAAATTCTAATTAAAATTAAACGCTATGATTCGCACACCTGTATCCTGTGCGACAGGAGTATCAGCTAATCTTTATTTTTGTGATGTATGTTTCTTTACTGCTCTCAAATACTCTGAAGAATTAAAACTAACAACAGCAGCATATACCTACTGGAGTACTATAAGAACCCCTTTGTGTGAAATTAATTCTTTTTCCTCCCAAAAATTTATTAATCACACTACTAATTGTTCGCTAACATTATTATCTACGTCTAATAAAAGGCTTTTTGCATTATTTGTATTACATTGTTTTTAGAACAAAAATGGTTATTATGAAATCGAAAGAAAACAATATTTTGAAAAAACATCATATGCTTCTATTAATATTGCTAGTATGTAACATAGTAACATACAAATTGAAACACAAAATATACAATTTTTTGGTTTTTTTAATTAACTGTAACTTTTCTATTAAATATTATTTTGGAAAATGGATATGACATTATATCCAAAATATTGTTTACTTTAAATTTTATAAGAGGTGTTTTGGTCCTGAAATCCTCTCAAATCGAAATGTGAGTGTTTCGCACGTGATCATGTTTATACATACGAAAATTAGTGGTATAACGTCCTCTTAATATTTTTTTTTTTTTTAATTTTTACAATAATCAATAGATTATTGTTGCCAAACAACATATCCGACCATAAATTATACGTAATCCACACCATGATACATTGCGTGGTATAATAAACAAAATATATTTGTAATAGTTTATTTTATTATAATCAAATTATCGTGTGTGCCTACTAATATTAAATGTTGAGCGGTTAAGAATATATCTCAAATGGTTTCGACCACGTGGTTGTTATTGACACATTGTATCATATGCCTGTCGTACGCCATGAAAATCGATCGCGTGACACATTCTGGCGATACGGTCGGGCGTCAGCGACAAGAGTACCGCACGCGATTTAAGCGTATAGTGAACCTCACCGATATCGCAGAGATTTCGATCGAGGATCATGAAGAAAAATATCCGTTCATCGTTGGAATAAATACCATGCAGCACATGTACGACGGCAAAGCCGTGAAAAAGGCGGTGAGGTGCACAGGCACGATGCTCGCGTCCCAATTGATATTGACGACTGGTTATTGTGTCAGAAACGCCATTACGATGAAGGTATAATGGACGTAGGGCAGTTGTTATTTAATTCCCCCCTACCCCGGGTAATTATAGCAGTGACAGGCCAGTTGGTCTCGTGATCATATTCGTCATTCGTAAGAGTATGCGTGTAAATTTTAAAATTAATTTCAAAATACAGACGAGAATAGTGAAACCGCATATGCAGCAGATATAGGCGCCGAGAAAAGTGAATCATTTTTTTCAGACGATTATTCTTATATACGTAGATCATGATTGAACTGAGAACTAATGTGTTGCCCCTAACATTTATGGGCGATATGGTGATTTCGTTATTAAACGCAGTATTTTTCTCTCTGCATTAAGGTTTTTAAACGTGGCAACCCAGGAAAAGATGTCGAGCACGAATTTAAAGCAGTGCCAGTGAAAATAATTACCATCGCCGATGCAAATAAATACACTAATACGGGCGATGAGAGAACGTTTCCGAACCCATTATTCTACGGTGACATGATCAATAAATTCGACAAGTGGCAGAACATGTATGGGCGAGATGACACCAGAACGGCCAATGTACCGACGAAAAACGTGGCCCTCGTGTACGTAGAAGAACCGTTGCTTCTCGACAACGAAACATCAGTCCATTATCCCATTATTGATGCGGACCCGTCGAAGTTTTTTTCCAAAAATCGGACTGCGGAGATTTTTGGATGGTGTCACATGGGTGTCTCCAACGATACCACGACGGCCAGTCCCGATAACGGAACCAGTAGCAGTACCACCAAGAAACCAACAACTGAAATGTACGAAAATCCCAAGCTTACCATGATCAACGTTCAAGTGATGACGTGTTTTCTTGATTGGATTTAGTATGTGTATTTAAACATGCAATTATGCTACTCAAATTCAAAATAATTGCGTACCTATCCCAAAAATATTTGAAAGTATATAAACATTAACCTAGATATTTACGATTATTTTAAAGTTTATAGCTGATTAGTGATTAGGCACATCATAAGCATAACTATAATATATTCAAAGAAGAATAGAAGAAGAATGTGTATCTAAAAATAAATTATAAGGTTGGTAGTAATTAAATAATTGGCAAGATAATTTGTAAATGGTATTTTGTTGCAAATAATGTCTAAAAAATGTTTGATTGTAACGGTTTAATGATAAAAATCTGAAAGGATTACAGGATGACTTCAACAATTACTATGAAAAACGCTATTTTATAAAATCATAAGTATAGGTAATTAAATTGATGAACGATATTATAATATTATGTACTTCTAAAAATCTGTGTAAAAATAGGTAGTAAAAATAATAATAAATACATACGATTATTGTGTTATGTCTATGTCTATCTATAAATAATAATATACAGCATACAGCATACAGGTTAATATATTATTTATATAACATACAATATAGGCGCGTAACCAGGATTTTTCTCAGGGGGTGTTTTTACATTATATTTAAATATAACTTGTAATACTTGTATGGTGGCATACTATCATTACTTATTTTCACAACCTTCATCTACATGGTATAATTTTGACATTTTGTCTTTTTTATAATAAATAATAAAAAAAAAAAATAATTTACCTAAATTGCAGCATTTTATTTATAAATTATAATACATGTTTGACATAATTACGATCGAGAGGTGTTTTAACACCCAAACACGAAACACCCCCTGACAAAATCGGTGCTAGACATTAATACACAGGCAAAATCAAAAATTGCCGCCCTTTTGTATTTTAAATTTTCATCTTCACTCCCTTTCATACACTTCATCCATAAATCACAATATTGTGGATAACTTCATATTAACCTAATTATAATTTCCAATAATTTCCCATGTTAATATAATTATAAGCACATCAAAAAGGTAAAATTTTCACGTTTTGAAAAATGACGCTCTAGCACATCAGGCTTATGTTCCCTGTTCCTTCCGCCGGCCCTTCCTCCTAGCTACGCCACTATAATGATATAATATTATAATGTAGTGAGACGTAGATTTTATCTTTTTTGCAGCCAGCACCACCTTTGTATAGACCGACCAAAGTACGAACATGCGTTTTGTGAATTGGACCAAGGAGGACCGGTTATATTACAAGGCGGTGAAGACGATAAGAAACCTGCCATGAAGATGTCACAAGCTATGATGATAAAAAAGTATCAGCGAATTATTGCTGCTAATTCAATGACTCGTAAGGTAAGGTTTTTATGGGGTAAATTTAATGGTGTCGTGAAAAAATACAGGGTAGTTGAGAACGTTATTATTTTATGTTTAAAATTTTGTATAGGAAGTAGTACTTAAGTACATTAGACCAACCAAAGATGATAATCATAAGCGTGCCTATGAAGGTCGCATGATAGATTGATAGGCAGCTGCCTCCCCGTCCCCAGTAAACTGATAATTATTTTTTAATTTATAATTGTTTAGAAAATCAAATCTTATATATTTTTGTTTTACATATTATCCTTTATCTTTTAAAACTATTGTGAATATTTGAATAATATTATTTCCAAAGCTTTCACAAGTTTTATTAAAAATAAAATAATGTTTTCAACTATTATAATATAATATACTTGTCGTCAGCGTCATTTCACGTGTTATAACCACGTGACTATTGACTACGAATATTCATCGCGAAAATAGATCACTAGCACGGTACCGGTTGAAAACATGCCGTTTATAAGTCGGCAAGGTAGAAACGATACAAATGGAACGTCATCAGAGAAAAAACCGCCGCCATCGTTGATAGCGATGGTGAACACGGACAGAGCGCACGGATACCTAACATACTTATGGCCGTACGCGGATTGGATCTATGCGATGTTGCACGAGTTCAACATAAGACCAACAGCGATGCCTCCGTGTCCAACCACTGTAACAACCGAGGAACCGGTAGAAATGACGAAGTCCCCCCAGATTCACATCGAATCGTACTATGATTATATGGGGGCTCACGGCGATAGCAAACAAATACATAAAGTAGATATACCGTGTCATGCGTCGACCGTTGTCTTGGGGGTTCGATTACAGATCGTGATCATCGTTGCCTACACCATTTACTCTAAACACTTTACTGTGATTTGAAAATACATATTAATGTTTTTAATTATAAAACGATAATAATCGAGTTTTCGGAAATTTATTAAATTAAATTAAAATTAAAAACCCAAAAATATACGTCATTTTCTTTTTCCCCCCTCTTTTTACTTTAATTAAGTTTTCATTTAATTAATCTTCAGGTTTAAACGGTTCGGAACAGGAAAAATGTTATTTGTAGATATTTTTCATAGCATATTATGTTTATAGCTATTAATTATTACATAATGTTACTTGTCATGCGCTGATTTATAACAGACATTGTATGGAAAATATTAATATTTTTATCCATTTTATTTATTATTACTCAAACACAATAATAATTGTAATTTGTAGATTGTAGTTGAAAATTTAAATAAATAAGATTTAATTTAATTTTTATTTTAACGTTTAATCGACTCTGAGTGGAAATTATTTTTTTTAAAAAAAACGTTGTTCCCGCGGCCCACACTGTTGGCCAAACTGTTTATTAACATAGAGTGATTACAAATTGATAATGATTAATGATTATAACCACATCGTGATTATAACAATATAAAGAGATAAAAGCACGTATTTTGTATTTGTTTTTGTATTATTTTATTAACCGGTCTTATTACTGTATTAGTATTTTATATTTTAATACTTACTACTTAGGTAAAAGTTATAATAATTAATTATCGAATCTAATAAGTGCTTACCAAATCAATACAATACAAAATATTATAATAATAATAATGTCGAGCAGTCGTTTTACACCGAAAGGTTTTCCTTCGGTTCCGCTTCAAAATGGTATTGGTCGTTATATATGTCAGATGAAAAGAGTTACATTAAGATTTTGTAAGAGCAGTGGATCGAGTCGGGGAATACGCGATTTCATCGAGACAGAACTCATACATTTCTCAGAAAACCATCCAGGTACAGCTGTATACTTGAAGCCTCGTCGTCATAAGTCTCCATCGTTTGTCGCTGAATATTTAAATGGAGAACGTGAAGTAGTCAGTTGTCATAATTTCACATCACAACAAATTGACAAATGGTTGCATTTATACAACACCCGATCTGGTATACCACTAATGAGGTACCTAAAAATGTGGCATACAGATTGCCCTTCTATACAAGGGGTTTGGAGTCCATTTACAAATAGGGATCCAGCATTAAACGTAACACAATTTCCATCGGAGAAGTTTTCAAGGCCCTCATGGGAAGAGAAGTCAGCCACAGAATTGTTATTAGAAATGATGAAACACCAAAATATCAATGATGGGAATGATGAAAATGATGATACGCAAAAAGTCCAAAGCGGTCAAATGTAAACTCACTTGTTTTTTGTAATATTAATTTTGTTAGTTTTTGTAAAAATATAAATTTTACATTATAGTATTTTATTTTTAATATTTATACAAATGTATTTTTGACCATTAATAGTTATTTGTATCAAATGTAGTTTATTGTCAAACAAAATTATAATCAATTTATAAATTCAATGATTCAGTTCTCATTCATTTAAATAATAATAATTTAAACACAAAGTTTTAAATAACTGGACAGTGTTACAATAAACGTGTGTAAACCAATCAAATATCAATTATGTGATAAATATTTTAAGATGTATAAATTTATTTTAACTAAATAATGAAATACTATTAATTTTAATTTTAGATTTTGGAAATATATCATTTGTACTCATTGATTCTTAAAACAAACACAAACTTTATTCATAAAAAATAAATATAATAATTTTAGGTAAACAAAATAGACATTTCTATTATAATTAAGTTAAAATTCACAACCTCTAATAATTTTATGAACTGAATGTATGTGTATTATTATAAATAACCTAATGTAACATTTATATATTTTTTTCTGAGAAGCTTTTATAATTATTTCAGTTTTAGACTAATATTGAACTAAAACAAAATATAATATTATAAAATAAATTATAAAATATTTTATTTGTTTTAATAATCAACACTTAATATATTTTGATGGACTCAAATTTGTGTTAGTCGATACAGACATTAATGTGATTTCATAACTGTTATTAAATACACTAATTAAATATTTGATAATAGTGTTAAATGGGTATATTCAATACTATGCGTAAGGGTAATAGGATGGCTGCGATGACTGTTTGTAGGCTAATTTGTACAACGGAGCTGCTGGGTAAGCGGTTGGTTGTTCGTTGAAATCTTGTTGCTCTTGCTGGTACTGGTAAACGGCAGCCGGAGCCGGTCGGTAAGCGGCCGCGATGGATGACTTATACGCCGGTCTACGGTAAGTTGGTGCGTAACCCATAGCCTGTTTGTAATCCACGGGCGCGACGGTCACTTCAATCGGCTTATAAACGACAGCTGGAGTTTCTGTCCGCGGGTAGCTCGCAGTTCCTTCCTGTTTCGACACTACAGCATTGAAACCGTTATGACTGTCCGCGGTATAGTCCACTACGCGTCTGCTTCCATCCGGTTCCACCAGCGTATACTGCCCTTTGACATAGTCGCCGTCCCTCACTTCGGTTTGACTTTTTATGTCGCCCGTGTACGCGTCGGATACGCCATACGCAAAGTTATACTTTGCGGCTGAATGGCCGTATTCGTCGTCTTCTGGTGGTGTTTCGTAGGTGCGGTAAGTCTGCGGTAACGGTGACCGTGTAGTCGCGTAACCGTACACTGACACGGGGCTGCTCGTCGATGGTCCAACCATGAACAGCGAGACAACTACGATTGACGGGGTCAACAATGACAACTATAAAAACATTATTATTAATAGGTTATTTTAAATTGGTACAGATAGTTTTAAAATGAAAATAAATATTTATATTTTATAACATACCTACCTACGTAAATATTAAAATTTATTTAGATGATAAGAAAAAAAAATATTATATATATATTATATTATATATATAAAGTATTTTTATTTATACAATTATAATTTATAAAAATATATGTGTTACATAATATGAGAATCGAACGATTTATGAAAATATATGAGTTTGCCGCGAAATTTTTTTTTAGTACTTTTTTAAAAATCATTAAAATTTCGGATTTGGAGTTCATTTCCCAAAACTCTATAGGATAATAAATATATTATAGGTACTTTAGAAATTTATATTCGAATTTTAAATAGAAATACCTAACCATAATAATAATTATACTCTTATTATATAATACATTTACATTAATTCTTATAATACATTAATACGTATGAAATGCTTGTTACTTGTTAGTAATAAGGTCGAAAATAATATAATTATTACGATACGTATAGTATATATCACTGTAATGAATAACGATAATGTATAGAAAGACTAGAAAACATATTATTATATAATTTATCTTGAGACCAATTGTTATAATTTAATTGTATATATTATTTTTGTTTCTTGTCGAAAAATAATATCTACAATCATGGGCGCCGAGTACAGGGGGGCTCTGGGGCTCCAGCCCCTCATGAGATTGATAAGATGGAGCTCAACCCCCCATGGTTCTCATATAAAACTACTGTAAGAAAAAATACATTTACCATATAACCTTCAAAAATAAAATAAAAAATTTTTAATTTTTGTTTTATGATTTTGTATACCTACTAGGCTACTAAATTATTAAAAGTTATATTATAACGTATACAAATGAATAACTACATATTAATAGGTAATTGTTTAACGAACAATTTAAGAATTATTGAAAAAAAATAAAAATAGAAAATATATGGTAAATGTTGGGTGAAACTATATGTACAAGAGTTTATAAAATAGTGAGCCCCCCATGAAATTTTCAAAACCCGGCGCCTATGCCTATAATAGGTATTATTAATATTATAATTTTGTTAAAAAATCACATTAGTAATAAATATATTAATTTTATCCCAAATCGTCAAAACTCGTATAACATTTAATCGCAATAATTATTATTTTAATAATTACAATATATTAAGCAAAAATTCGTAATGACTGAAACTGAATAAATATATTATAAAAAATACCTGATGTACAAATATAGATCTATAAATTTAATAAATTTTGAATTATTGTATATTAAATTATTATTAATTTTGTTATTTATTATTGCTTTATTTTTACAACTTTTTAGGTGACATGTCTAATTAAAAGTCAACCTAATTTTAGGTTTTTATGTAACATCATGTTGCCTAATCATTTCGCCGGATAACGCATTTCATTAATTAATTTATTATAAATTATAATATATTAGCAAAACATGAGTTTATTGTTTATGTGTATTGTGTACCTACTTGCTACTTCCTACTTCCTTAGTATATAACATTATATAAAAAATGTACAAAAATAAATTTAGAAAATTATCACTTATCATTTAAACTCGAAGGCCTCGGGTTTCCTTAAACATTAACAAATTATGTAGGTACATTTTAATTCCAAGTAATATATTAATAATATAATTATAAATAAAAATCAATTCGAACCTAAACTTATAAATTATTATATTTAACTATTAATTTATAAATGTTCACGAAGGTTTTTGATATAATATACTTCAAACCGGCAGAATGCAGATAAAATTTCCGAAGTACAGAACACAATTTGTGTGAAAATGTCGAAAACGAACTCGTATTATATGATATTATATAACCGCAGTCGAAAACATTGTGATACAACATTACATGGACCCGGGTAGAAAATATGTTATAAACTCACCGCATCATACGCCATGTTAGTATTTTCCAAATCGAACGGTTTTTCGCGAAAACAGCGAAAGTACGAACAATAGAAACGTAATGCGATGTGTTCTTATTAAACACTTTAACAATAATTATTAAACTGCTAATTTAAATTGAATACAAATTTTTTATTTCTTTTTCATCTAGATTTTTAGTTTTTACAAGATAGTTAAGGATATAAACGTATCATAACATACGAACTGAAAGCCGACTGTCGTCCGTATCGTGTATTTATACGCGGCCACGGGCAATGGCCAATGCTTATAATATATTATAATTTATAAGCTTGGAAGAAAAGTGAGGGAGAATAAAACCGACAAGAGGTGACGTTTTTTATATGCGGGGTTGCCTCGGGCAAAACTTCGGCCCGAGGTAATAATATAACCGTTTGTACCGCGGTCATAACGAGAAAATTGTTAATGTATACTATACATATACCTGACATAGTGCATAACCGCGCCGTGAGAACAGTCCTCGTTATTATACCGGCACGCCGCGCCGTCGTCGGTTTCGCAAGTGCACGCATTGTGAACGACCGGCCGCGATTTTCAGCTCCGTAATCACGTTATTATTATTATTATTATATTATGTGAATGTTATATACTAAAGCTCATAATAATTCATTTAATAACATTTTATATGCTCGCTATTCGATATGAGAATAATTTATAATAAAATACAGTGTTCCGTATAGTATAATAATAATAGTTGTATATATAACGTAACCGCACGGTTTTTTATTATTACGCCAAAAATGTAATTAAAAATCAATAATAACAATGAAATATTTCTATCGTGGTACGTCAAAATAAATAATAAATTTACAACAAACATTTTTATAAAATTTTTAAATAAAATAAAAATATTGTCTTGGCCATAAAAACTCTTTATTTCTAAATATATTTAATCAATCTGTATAAAAAAAATAAACATTAATAACATTAGGTATAATAAAAAATTACACGAAATTATTAAATGCGTATTCAATCCAAACATGTAAAGTTATAAAACTTAGGTAGGACCTTCTCAAATCACTTTTTAAAAAAGATGAGCTGATACTCCTGCCGCACAGGATACAGGTGTACGAATCATAGCGTTTAATTTTAATTCGAATTTGAATGCAATGATAAACCATTGCATTCGTAAAAACGATTCTGAGCGAAGTTCAGTCAGATTATAATTTTCGTTTGAACTAAAAATATCAACTTAGAACAGCTATAAAAGAAAATTGAGATTAGGGATTTTTCTAATATTTTAGTATGATGTTATGTAATATGTAAGTATACTTCAGTAAAATTTTCAGACCCTAATACCAAAAATTGCCAATTTTATCAAACATTATATACGTAAAAACGAGAATTTTACGAAATATTCAAAGTCCAATTTTTTGTAGAAAAATTAATGTAACGGATCCAAAATTTTACTACATATATATAATAGCTATGTGAACACCCAAAAAAATTTTCAAGTCTCTATCTTAAAAATTGCCCAAGTTATCGAGAAATATAGAAATTGAATTCGTCAAAATTTCATTTTTCGTGAAAAATGCCGTTTTTTCGTCATTTTTTCGAAGTTTTTTCTACCGCTTATAGTCAATTTTGAAAATTCGAAAAATGACCTAAATAAAGTACCATCTACATCCACTTTTACATCTGAAACTCGCTATTCGTGAAAATCTAAGCATTATTTCGGGTAGTAAAAGTATTTTCAGAATATTTATTTATACGTATGGATTCTAAGATTTTCGTTTTACTAAAAATATCAACTTAAAACGGCTATAAAAAAAAATTTTGACAATGGATTTTTCTAATATTTTAGTATGATGTTAACTAATATGTAAGTATATTTCAGTAAAATTTTCAGACCTAAATACCCAAAATTGCCAATTTTATCAAACATTATATACGTAAAAACGAGAATTTTACGAAATATTCAAAGTCCAATATTTTGTAGAAAAATTAACATAACGGTTCCAAAATTATACCACATATATATAGTAGCTATGTGAACACCCAAAAAAATTTTCAAGTCTCTATCTTAAAAATTGCCCGAGTTATCGAGAAATATAGAAATCGAATTCGTCAAAATTTCATTTTTCGTGAAAAATGCCGTTTTTTCGTCATTTTTTTGAAGTTTTTTCTACCGCTTAGGGTCAATTTTGAGAAATTCGAAAAATGACCTAAATAAAGTACCAACTAGATCCACTTTGTTACCGGAAACATACCCTATTCGTGATAATCGGAGCATTATTTCGGGTAGTAAAAATGTTTACAGAATAAAAAAAAAAAAAAAAAAAAAAAAAAATCACACATCATTGTAAAACCAATACATTCTTCGCTTCGCTCAGAATCTAAAATACAAAGTTGACTATATCTAATAAAATATAAATATTTATAAATTACTAATTAAATAACAATGTATACCTATAGACTTATAAAATTTAATTATATGGAGTAGCTACATGCCAAATTGTTAAATTTAGAAAAAAATTCAGATTTAACTAGGTATCTTAAATTATAAAAACTGTAGTAAAAGCACTAAAAGCTCCGTTTTACGTATATCTAATAAAATAATCCATAGATATCTTAAAATACTGATTACTGACCGTAAATGAAATTGCTAAACATGGTTACGTGAAGTACCACAAAAAAGCAAATCTATATTCTTTATTTCTTTATTCTTATATTTATATAACCTAATCCTTTAGCCTTTAGTAAATAACTACTCTTTCCTAACATAATCGTATGTATTTTGTGATAGGTTATTGCGAAGAGTGAACTATTTAATTTCTTTTCTTTTTATGCGTTTATTATAATTATTTATCTTTTTACTCTCAATTATTTAATTTTTTTTCAATTTCCCTTATTGTACAAATTATGTGCAATGTGCACAGTGTATAATTCTTATATTTAAATAAAATAAATAATACATATATGAATAATAATAAATTAATAAATACAATATTATAATATGATAATAATGCAGTGGCGTCGCTTAAGTCCTTATTTTTAATCAGTTTTCTAACATATAATGGTTACATAAACACATAATATATTATATCTATTATCTATCTGTACAATATGTTATTATTTAATACTTACCATTTACCACTTACCATAGTTATAGTCATATAAACACTATTTATTTTTTTCATTAATCGTATTAGGTAGGTATGTACAATTATTATTATGTGAAATACTTTACAATCAGTTATCGCGAAAGTACAATACCTACGTGAAAACGCGAAATTGATATTTCGCAAGAACACCACAAACGTCAAATCTTAATCGTATAATCGTTGTAACGAATTAAAGTCAACAAGACTAATATATACCTATGCAGCAGTAATATAGTCAGTAACATAAATCATTTTAATTGTCAACCTGAAAATGTACGTCGTAAAAGAGTATGTAGGTACCTCGGTAGTCGGTACCTATATACAAATTCGTATCGAATAAATTTATGTAAGTCAGCAAGTAAAGTATTAAGTATAACAAAGTAAGTATAACTAATTATAATGAATTAATGAGATAAAGTATATATATAATACAGTGACATAGTGTTGAATAACATTTATAAACTTTAAACGATTATTAATATAATTATTATAGAAACTTGAACTAAGAACTAACCGTATAGGTATTAGGTATAATATTTAATTATTTTATTTTTCTGCAAAATATAATGATTTAAGATTTTTAAACGTAATAACAATTTTCCGTGTAATAGCAAAAAATAAAATCCAAAATTTCAATGCTCGCATTGATTTATCTATTAATTTATACAGATTTAACTATTGCCAATTATTGAAAATTCACATATTTTTTGAAATTATAATTGACAAAAATCTCCGATAATAAATTACATCATAATATCATTTTTTTTTTTTTTTTTGACATTTATAATAATTTAATGGTATAATATACCTGTATAACGTAACGAATAACTCCATACTACAAATGGTTGCCCAATACTCTATTTGTCTACTTGACCCCGTGACTTTCTGCGCGTTATTTACATATTCTTCTATGCACATGCACGCGTGTATTTTACAAACATAATAATAATATATTCATAGTGCACAAAATATAATATATACGTGTTAATAATAATTCGTAATGTTATATTGCTGTTTTTCCGAAAAAATTATATCGAAGCTTATATCGAAACTATATTTGAATGAATGCTACTGGTCCATTTTAAATGCCATTCATATTTCGACATTTTTTTTTTTTATTACGGGTACCTATACATACATAATATACATATATTTATTATGCAGTTTTAGAATTTAATTATTTCTACTCAATAATAATATATATAATAAATGACGTAATAAAATCTTTTTAAATATTTGAATTATATAATTTAGAAAAAATATCAGAAATAATATCCCTTAAAAAAAAAAATGTAATTTATGCGTATTAATAATAATTTAATGCGAATTGAATTTTTATCAGGAAATGTTTACATATAAAAAAAAATACAATATGTATAATAATATACTATATATACATAAAACATAATTATTAATTAGTATGCGGGTAACCTATAGCCCACGGGCTACAGTGAGATATGTAAATTAAAATTATTTAAAAAATCTAGAAATTATGTCAAGAATCATTAAAACCTTTAAAAAAAATTCCACACGATTAGTATTTTGTTTATCTTTATAGACTAAAATTAAAATAGTATAAGTTCAAATTCATACATATATCAGGTTTTTACCTTTTTTATTTATAATTGTATAATATATCACTGTATTGTGGCTGTGATTGCTGGAAATGATTTTCGATCATTTTTTCTGGTACACTGAATTACGTGATTTGACTTTTAACTTTCAATTTTGGAGAAATTAAAAATGAAAATTAATAAATACGTCTTAAAAAGAAAATGATGCGTATCTATATTGTGAGTTCGTTTAAATGCGGTAAAAATATTTTCCATTTAATTATTATTTTATTTTTAAAATGTTTTTAAGAGTTTTAACTGTCTACTGTCTTATACGTATACTATCTGTAAATATGAATTATATGTACTCGTATATAGTATATTACATTTTACACATGAAATGTAATAAATCAAAAAATAGATTTTACAATAAATTATTTCTCTTAAATAATACCATGAAGCAGTAGGTATGTGAGTTCTGGCGTCCTGCTTTATCGAATATCGATCTAATAAAAAACAATGTATATATATATATATATATATACGTATAATAGACAATAGTCATATAAGTACAAACGTTATTTTTCATAAACTACTTGGTCAATATGACTTATTATTACTATTTACTTAATTCCTTGAATGTTTACTTAAATCGCAGATTTTTAATATGTCTCTTTTCCATTCAATATAATATACGTATACCTGTACATGTATAATAGACGTCCTGCAAGCGATCGTGAGTTGTACGACACTACGACAGTCATCATATTTACGTAATAAATACCCACCTTTCTCGCGGAATTCGCTTAACGGTTACAGACTTATAGTTTATTATAATATTATGTTTTTTATAGTTATTATGTACATTGTACGGTGTGTTTAAAGAAATTATTGGTCTTAAGACGACAATCAACTAGGCATATAGGTTGGTCTATTTTGTTATTATTTGAATTTAACTAACCTGTAATATAATTCTAGAGAATTTGCCGTTTTTCAAATATTTTATGCTCAGTTTAAGTATAACACATTATTAAAGTAGAGGTTAGGTTTGTAATTACATTTTTATATTTATTTTTATTATAATATACTCACAATACAGTTCAACTATACGTGTCACGTGTTTTACGATATTAAAATTAAAATATACATTTTTAAGACGTCACGGACGATTTTAATGACATTTAATATGCTCTCGTACGAATTGATTTTATGAATATTTCATAAAACGAGTATTATTATTTATTATTATGTAGCACACGGTCGTGGCGTTACGCGTGTACAACAGTTTATTGTCTGGCTATTCAATATGATATGATGGTGACTATAGTAATATCGATATAACTATAAATATAAGAATATAATAAATATGATATTATGAAGTCCAGATCACGAGCTTTAGAAAATCAATAAACAAGTAAAAAAACTACGTGCGATATATATAAACGTAATATAAATGATATCTACAGAACGAGCAAAAAATAACATAATTTCGAGTTAAATTTGCGTAATAACACGTAAACGTAATCGTAATAATATTATATTAAATATTTCGTACGCCAAAGAAAATAACGGTCAAGTTTTCAATTATATTTTGATTTTTTAACTGTTGCAGCCACTGTCGAAAAAACTCCCATCGGACGTTTAAAATTAATAGATTTCTAAATGGTTATGGATTACAATTATAATGGTTATTTTTTTTCCATTTCACGTATTATTATGAAACGAGCGAATTTATATAGGTACTTATTGCAGTCGAAATTTATTTCTAAACAACATATTTTCAGTGCATAGATTGAATACGATTTTTATAATTCCCCGTTATACCTAATTATTAAAATCAATCATACGATTATCATATTATTAATATTATATTTTGTTTTCCGATACGTTTCGATTATTATACAATGAAAATTATCGAATACTAATTAATAATATACAATTATATTAGATTTTCATAATATTCCAGACTCGAATATAGTCTGCAGTAGTTAATCCAACCATACGTGTTTACTGTCTTACAGTAGATATTATAATATATTTTAATGGCACATTGGTATGGTATTTTAAACAGTTTATTATATTATAATAAATATTTATAGATTTTTATAGTATTTTTTTTTATATCCAATCTGTTAAAATAGAAATTAAGACACTATTTACTAAACATTGCGTAGGTATATTTAAATTATGTAAACCCACATAAAAAAATATAGATAAGTATATATAATTACACGTCCTTCGTTCACACGGGTGAATAATATAATAATATTCACGAAAAACTAAATATATAAATCATAATTTACAGAATACAGAAACAGAACTATAGAAGGCAGAAATTTAGTAACTATACTATTAATCACTGTATAGGTTTAAAACCAATAATAAAATAAGCTAATATTGTTATATTAAAACACTTCGAATCGTTATAACTTCGAAAGTATGTAAGTCCACTAAATTATGAACATATTATTATTGTTTTTTTTTTTTTTTTATAGAAAAAACTATATATAAAACCGAAAATAAATATTTTTTTAATAAAAAGTTGTCTGATAAACAATAAAATACGTTTTATTTAAACTAAGCATATATTATAGAAATACATATAGATATACAATTATCGTCTCTACCATACCGAAATAACATTGATATAACTATTAATTTGGCAATTTTATAATATACGTTTAAAAATAATTGTTTACATTTATATTTCAGTTGGTACTCATATGCCGTAAGAATCACCACTGTGGACATGTTACAAAATATAATATTCTCGTGGCTATATTAATTATTTCTAGTTTACTAAAAATCATATAAATATTTGAAATTTCTTATCGAGTAATTTTTATAGAAAAATATACAAATTATATACAATATCCGAATATCGTATAATATAATATTGTACAATTATACATATCATTATAATTACGATTTTATTTAGCAAAGTTATAATCAACTTTTTCTTAATTTATATTTGAAAGAATAGGAATATAGGAATCCTGGAAAACGTAATGATAAAATGCAATAATGCAATAATGCGTTTTCGTCCCGCGTTAGTACGTGTCCCTCGTTTTTAGGTTAGGTACTTTGGTATAATATAAACGATAATATAAAACTAAAACACGTGTTTGCAAATTACAGAAGAATGTGTAATTATGTCAATTAGTTCGTAACATTATCTCGCGCGTATCATTTTAAATATTATTATACTGTACAATATATAAATAATCTCGAGTGTTTCCCGAATAAATAAACGAACGACGGGTATACAACATTTTCCTTGGTACGATTTGGCATATTATTATATTAATATATTGTTTTTATCTCGTCCTTCGATAAGTTCGATATAATAATACGCTCTATCGGATAAAATAAAAAAATAAAAACCTGCGATATCGCGCTCGTCAATATAATATTATAATTTAACGTCGGACAGTATACGAATACCTAATATATTAAAAAATATTTGTTCTCGATACGTAAGCATAACATGCATTATGTATAACGTATAAATGTATAATAATTTACTAGTGAAACAATATTTTCAACCCAATTCCAACGTGCGTACGAAAAAAAAAAAACGTTCTCGATTATTATTATTTATTATTATGTAATTCGTTCGATTTCGACGTTGTTGAAAATGAAATAATATTTATGCCAGTCGTAGACTTATAATACGTGAACCGGTGCAAAGATTACGTTGTGACATCGATAATAATGATAATATTATCGGTATTCGGTACAATAATAATATTATAAATATAATTATTGGCTTAACGTACTTTGGGTTTACGAGTCATATAACTACAATATACAATAATAATATATAACACGCGGTATTAATCGGAAAAAAATTGATGCAAACACGTTTTAATACGGTTCAAAGTGATAACAATCGTATATTATTATGTAATGTAGGTGTTTTTTTTTTTTTTTTTTTATATATCCCCGTGGTCCAAACATTAATTTAATACAATATAATACAGTTCAATCGTTATTGTTTTATAAATTATTCATATTCGTAGAGCTATGGAAAAATAAAAAATAAAATAAAAACATACAAATCGTTGCGAATAATAATAATAATAATAATAATAATAATAATAATAATAATAATAATAATAATA
>JAIUCT010000019.1:4115925-4126507 GCA_021307375.1 Tetraneura akinire | reverse complement strand
TAATAATAATAATAATAATAATAATAATAATAATAATAATAATAATACATATTATAGGAACTTGTATACGAGACCCAAAGGTCTTTCGCGTTCGGACCGAGAAACGGCGCGGTTATAGAACAACAACGACGGAATCGGATTTTGGACAATTTTAACAATAATAATGCAAAAAATTAAATACACGAAACGATGCAACGCACGTCCATCGACGAACCCGCGCACACACGCCGACCGTCGTCGTCGTATTATAATAATATTAAACACGGTGTTGGTTTATCTTACATTATCGTAATTTTGACGCGGACGAAAATCGATCGAATTCGCTCCGACTTTTCGACAGTCGATGGACGTACGGTGCGCGAAACGAGCAATATTAATCATAATAATTGTTGCATAGTAAAGTTTTACCGTTGTCGGCCGACCGAAACGCGCAACATATTGGACCAGCGAAATAGAGGTAAGCACCTGGTGTTATAATATGCCGTTTTTCCATAACATACGTAATATAGTTATTTATTATTATTTATTATATTTAATAATATTTATTAACAATTTCCCGTAGTTTCTGAATTTGTGTAATCGCGACGTCTTGCGTTGTTATCCTGCGCGGGCACCCCGAGTAAAAATTTTGACGACGAAATCGTTTCGTTTTCTTGTAATTTATTACGAGTATATAGTCGTAACTTTTCGTAATCGAAAAACATAATTTTGCACAATTTTCTTAATATTCTGACCTCACATTCGGACGGTAAAACGTGTTTTTCCTTCGATTTTATCGAGAAAATCAAATATTTTCAAACGATATATTCCATTATAGGTAATATTATCGTTTGTAATTTATGTATAGGTATAGCAGGGCCACGTCTCCGTCAAATAGGTGTTCGATGGCGCTCGACGTGAAATCGTTGGAAAAACAACATGCAGTTGCATTCGTCAACGGCGACCGACCGTCGTTTTTGTGCCGCTGCGATTATCCACAGCCGCCGGATGCCGATCTCATAACGGTCATGCAGGAAGACACGGCGACGGCGCGTGTCCGACGACGGCCGGACGACCGACGCCCGTCGTTTTGGAGACGAACGTTGGACTGTCTGACGAATTGCGCGTCGCACGTCTGTTTGCGTACAGGCCCGTCCTCCTAATTATGATCCTACCTCCTACACACGTGGAAAAACGGGCCAACAGAAATACGAGTATATTATTATTGAAAATAATATCGATTTAAGTACTTGAGTATAAATTGTATAAATATTATAAATGTCGGAATTTTCCGAAAACATAAATATTATGTAATTAATATTGTTATCGTCTTTATTACTATACGGATAAAAATGTATATAAATCGATACATAAAATAATATGATGTATAAACCACCAATCTATGAGTATATTATGAGTGCGTGTTTGCCTGTTGATATCGTTCGTCTAACCTAGTTATTCCATCGTACCTGTTGATTTCTATCGAATCTGCAATATTCGTATAATTTACATTCATTAGAGTGATAAACTTGAAATTACAAATTTTAAAAAGTCAATTACAATTCAAACAAATAGGTATAAGATTACGTTTTGTTTAGACAATGGTTACGTGTGTGTGTGTGTGGGTGTGCGCGCACGCGTGTGTGTGCGGAGGAGATAGGGCCAACTTCGCACGAGCCTGAGTTTCTTCTTTCTACATAATATTATGCATATCGGGTGTCTCATCATCGGGCGTCCCTTTCGGTAATTTTTGATCTGTTTTTACATATTTTTAAAACTTGTTATAAAATATATAATAATTTCTTATAGAAATAAAAATATATTTCTTTTCACGACACCTAATTAAAATTTGTAGAATTTTTATGAAAATTTTAATAATTTAATTTTTATTGTCTATAAAGTATAATAATATTAATTTCCCAATATAATAATATCCTTCAAATAAATATTTTATTTTTATAATGAATTTAAATTCCATTATGTAAACTATGGTGTTTCACTTTTGTAGTTTTGTTACAATATATCAAGTTATCAACCATATTAATTAATAGGCATTTATTATTTTTTTCGAAGATTAATAATATAATATTAAATTAATCGAGTAATTCCAATTAGCCTGTAGTTAAGTCAAGAAACGTAACGTTTGCAACTTTTTACTTTTACACATGTTACATGTATACATAAATTATTAACTGTTTATAAACTTTATATCATATTGTATCGTCATTTAATTGACCAACAATTATTTTTTTTTTATTTTTTCATTTAGCCATATGGTACCATAGGTTTAGAGTTTTAGACTGTATTATATCTTCATTTTAAAAAATCAAAACTGCAATTTATACATTTTAATTAATATGAAAACAAACAACTAATTTTAATTTTAGGTAGGTACTCATAAAAAAAGTAAATTATAATAAATAGTGATTTGTTTATGCATAAATAGATTTCAAAATATTAATAATCAAAAGTTATTGACAGGGACAAATACCTGGTGGGACACCAGTAAATAACCTAATATCTTTGTTATTTTAATATTTATTTTCACGTTTAATTGATTACATAAACATTTTTTAAATAGTTTTAAATGAAATCTTTTGAACTCTAAAAGTCTAAAGTATGACCTATATTATATAATAATTAAAAATAATATATTATAATCATTTTTATATTGTAACTCAATTATTTTCGTTATAAAATTGTTTTACTTGTACATAATATTATATTTCATTTGACAAATTTATTATTATAATAAAATATTGTTTTTTTTTTTTAACCAAATATTTAAGACTTATTATTATTGGTTTATATAAATATATAATAAAAAACATACTTAATTATAGATACCTGTATTGTTAATTTATAAAGTACATTTTCAATGTGAATAATTAATTAATTGTATTTACATGTACATAATGTTATTGCTATTATAGATAGGTATATAAAAATAATTGTTTAAATTTAAATTCTATTGCCTTTAAATGAAGTGTGGTTAGATCAGAATAATACCTACGAATAAATGACTAAATAATAAAATAATAATTCTTTATAATTAAACCAGTTAGTAAATTACTTTTCTGTACACTTTTTATCATGTACCTATTTAACATTTTTTCGCAAATTCCGTTTAATAAAATTATAATATATTATACATTGTTACAATGAACGTTAAGAAAAATCGAATAATATTCATTTACATATTAATAGTTTTCTTATTTTATAAATCTATGTATTATAGTTTTAAAATATATATTAATTTATGTTTAGACATATACTGTACACCTAAACAGTAAATGCGTATCGTATACCATTTTAAGAATAAGTTATATACTGGCCAAACGTAGTGAAATTATGCCAAAATCATTTATACTTCAATAAAACACAGCCATAAAAATAGACGTAGGTATAATATTTTGTAAATTTACATAAATTATTTTATAAAATACAATGAAAATTTATCAGACTTACAAATTTGTTTAATAAAATAAACATTTATATTATTATTGATTATATATTTAATTCTAGTATTTATATTAGGTACTATTTAATGTAAAATATTATTATAAGCGTATGGTTTACGTCATAATATGCAAAATTTAATTACGTAAAATATTAATAACTCATCATAAGTCATACGAGCAACTAATTTATGCATATATTTGACTTCATATGACACGTATGGAAAATTATGTCAGTTTGTTATATTTTGTTAATTTAAAATCTATTCTTACATTTATATTACTAAACTTAATTATATATTTCATATACGAACGTGTTGTAACATACATTTATAAAATCCGTTTGAAACTAATAATTTCCCAGATTTATAGTTATGTATTAAGTTATATAATGCAATGAAAGTATAACGTATATTAAATTTTACTAAAATTATAAAAATGTAATAATATTAACTCGTGCGAATATAATATATAAATGTAATTCAAGGTTTAAAAATTACCAAAATTTACCAACTGGTATTTTACTAACAATATAATAAAACAGGTAAGTATCTGAATTATATATATGCATAATGTATATAAGTATATGTATATATATATATATATATATATATATTATATACATTATACACAATGGAAAAATAATTTATAAAACAATGTGTGCTCAAATAGGTCAATAATATGCCTCCTAATTTCTTAAGTATATTATACTACATATATTATTAAACTTAAATGTATTATATTATACATCTTATATAATCTCGTGAAAGAGTAAATGAAAGGTTGGTAATATGATATCTTATTTACAAAACATACAATAAGCACGTTCAGAGATCGTGACTTTTGGAGGTTGGAGCACAGATGGTCAACAGTCTAATCATCAGCATTTAGGGAGCTGACACTGTACGCAGTTATCCATTTGAGTATCGAATTCTTCGATTTGAAGGGTGCAATCGAATAAATTGTATTTTTTGTACATCTTTCTCGAAGCCTCTTTAAGCACAGTGGTCTTGTTGACCCCGGGTTCTGTGAAACACGTTTACAGATATATTATATATTTATATTATAAAAGTATTTAAATAATGTTAAAAAAAAAAAAACGACAGTATAAAAACATATGTACAATCCGTAGGAAATAATGAAAATATATTTTTTACAATTTATTTATTTTTTTTTTTTTAAATTTTTTTAACTATTTATCATGGGGTGCATTCGTAAATAAACTATTATAATAAATATACAATATATACACTCACTGACTGCCAAATGGGCGGCCAACGCAATCTTGTCCGGACTCAGAGCCCATATTCTGAGATTGTGTACCTTGGCCACTCCTTCGATGCTTTTAAAAGTGTCTTGCACGTCGACGTAGTTTACACCTTTCGGCATACCTTCCATTAACACTATCATGGTGTCTCGGAGAATGTTAAACGTGGTGACCAACACCAACATGGAGAAAAAGAACGTACATATCGGATCGACGATTTTCCAATCGGGCTACAAAAATGAATAATAGGTAAACATTTATTTTATAATATTCCTATATAAGCTTCTTATAGGCTTTCTTAGAACGGGCAGAAAAAAATGAAACGTAAGAGTAAAAATAGTTTGTTTTTTTTTATATATTTTTACAACAACTTTACTAGGTACGTATATGTAATACGAGTATAATGCGAATGCAAGATTCTTAATATGACAATATGTATCGACGAACTCGATTAGAAAATGGATATTCATTTTATAATACATGAAATCGACGTCAAATTTCAATCGTGTTATAGCAACACCGTTGGTTATTTTTTAATTACCGTTGCACAATATTATACGGTATGAACGGGTTCGGGCATAACAATTTGTAACGGAAGTATTCAATTACACATATTTAACGAACACACGTAGGTATAAATGAATCAAATGTTTTAAATTCCAACCTACCTGTATATAAATATATAATTATTATAAATTATAATGTGTATAACATCGCTATATATAGTTAATGCGCGAACGCATACTTTTTAAATAGCGTAGACAAAAAAAAACACTTAACTTTTATTATACGTATTATGTCTCGTGTCAATTTTTGTACACAATATTGTCGTTTACTAAAATAAAAGTACTGAAAATAACTTATTTTGGTATACGTAGGTATAGCCGTGGGAACTTGGGACGTACCTACAGAATGACACGGAGGGACAAAAAAGTATTCTAAGTATTTTAAATACACATAATTTCCATAGATTAATCTCATTATAACATTATTCCACACGACTAGCCTATATCGGTAATATAAAACTAAATATTATACGTATCGATTATAAAAAATTCAAACGTTTTTTTCTAGTTATAATATATTAATTTCGATAAAAAAAAAAAATAAAAAAATAACTTAAGTAGCGTCGTGGAATTTTATATCGAACGAATGAATGTGCTAAATGGCACGTACTTGTTATATAGGTACTATAATTTACTTTAAATGAATACTTGATCTAAGTAGTTACTCACTCTGTAATAAACGATAACGGCTGCGATTAGCACGCCAAGACTCTGAATAATGTCACCGAGGACGTGTATGTAAGCTGCTCTAACGTTGATGTTGGCACTGCTGTGACCCGTAGCTTCGTGGCTGTGCGACCCAAGACCACCGTGCGAGTGCGAGTGCGAGTGTTGGTGAAGCGTCAGACCCATGCTGTAACAACGATTAAAAATTATTGCATTGTAAATAATGATCGATGTTAAAAGTAAAATGTCGATAAAACATAGAGTAGAGTATGCATTTTAATAGCTCTTGCCCATCACTGTCTTTAAAACAGTTCTCGTGTTCTGCGCATTGTGATAAAATTATCATATGTATACATACAACAATATACTCACACTACGTTGACGCAGAGACCGATGGCGGACGTGATTAGCATAATGTCAGCATCGATCGAATACGACATGTTGGTGATGCGCTCGACAGCCAAGTACAACAGTACGCCGGTGACCACCCAGATGAGAAGAACAGACGTCAGGGCGCCCAGAACTTCGGCCCTGTACCATCCGAACGGCATGGATCGGGAAGCCGGTCTCGAGGCCACCCACAACGCAAACAGCGATATCATGAAACTGGCGAAGTCCGTGAGCAGATGTGAGGCATCCGTCGCGATGGCCAAACTGCTAGACAAATATCCTCCTGAAATATTAAAAAATACGAAATCGGTATAATTTCCGCGATGAATATAAAAATAGATAACCAATTATATAATATTATAGATATTATAACGACTATTTGACTGGTTTACGAAAACTAAATGGTAAGTATCATAATCTCCGGGAGATTAGACTTTTCTATTTGTGTTATATGTTATAATATTTTCAACCCGAAAAAGGCATCAGGTTCCTGGGACATTATATGAATTTCAGTAGATATAACGACGCACCTCATATTAATATAAAAACAATAAATGATCTCTACACAATGATTGAAATGGTTAATAATTATTAATTATATATAAATATTACCTACGTAGATATTATCTGTCATGAGATACGCGATATGACAAAATATCAAATAAAATTGCTATTTTTTGTCAATGTCAATCATTAATTTTCTGTACCTACTGAAAACTTTAGGGTTAGGTACCTACTCATAATTAGAATTGTCATAAAATAATATACCTCTAAGAATCGATTATACTGCAATTTGTGTTTTTGTTTAATTAATATAATATTTAATAAGAATGTATTTAATTTACCGATTGCCTCTCCAACCATGAAGAAAAGACATAATACACTAGCAAATATGAGTTTTCGTCTGGCCTTTTGATGATCAGACGTGTTTTCTCGATTGGGATGACAATGTTCATTGACTGAAAAATATAATGATAAAAGTAAATTTTATTATTATTACTAATACTAATATAAGAAAAAATATAGCGTTTTCTAGACGAAATTATATATTCATAATTACCGTTACGTTAATTTTTCTACAAAATATAGGACTTTGAATATTTCGTAAAATTCTCGTTTTTATGTAAATAGGTAGGTAATGTTTGATAAAATTGGAAATTTTGAGCATTAAGGTCTGAAAATTTTACTGAAGTATACTTACATATATTACTAACTTACATATCACTTAACATCATATCAAAATATTAGAAAAATCCCAAGTCTCATTTTTTTTTTATACCTATCTGTTTAAAGTTGATATTTTTAATTTAAACGAAATCTTAGAATCCATACGAATATTATTTCTCAATATTTTTACCATAAAAATTAATAGAAAAACTAAAAAATTTGGATAATTTTTATTGAAGCATAGGTATAGATACTGACATATATCTTAACGAATTTCCAAAATATTAGGAAAATCTCAAGACACAATTTTTTTTTATAGGTGTTATAAGTTGAAATTTTAGTAAAATTGTTTATATTGAACGTAGAAACTGATAAATGTAAAAAATTTAATCGGTACATATATTATCTGATGAACTTCGCTCAGAATCGTTTTTCGTATGTAATGATTTATCATTGCATTCAAATTGTAATCAAAATTCAACTCTATCCTCTTTACACCTGTATTCTGTATCCCTTCCCCTGCTTTTTTATTAATCATTATTGTAAAAGTATTGAGAAATAATAAGAAGAATACTTGTATGGATTCTAAGATTTTCGATTAAACTAAAAATATCAATTTGAAACAGCTATAAAAAAAAAAATCGAGACTATAATTTTTCTAATATTTTAGTATCGCGTTAAAAAGTGTGTAAGTATATTTCAGTAAAATTTTCATACCTTAAAACCTAAAATTATCAATTTTATTAAACATTATATATATAAAAACGAGAATTTTAGAAAATATTCAATGTTCTATATTTTGTAGAAAAATTAACATAACGGTTCCAAAATTTTAACACGTATATAATAGTACCTATGTAAACATTGAAACATTTTTCAATTTTAAGTTCAAAATTGCCAGTTATCGTAAAATATTGAAATCGAACTTGTCGAAATTTTAATTTTCATGAAAAATGCCGTTTATTCATCATTTTTTGGTTGTTTTTCCTATCGCATTTCGCATAGGGTACATTTTGAGAAATTAAAAAAAATACCTAAATTAAGTATCAATTACATTCACTTTCCAACCAGAAACATATGTTGTTCATGCAAATCCAAGGATTATTTCGGGTAGAAAGAAGAAAAAGGTAAATACACACATTATTGTAAAGCCAATACATTTTTTGCTTCGTTCAAAATCTAAAATATACCTACATGAATTTTTTTTTAAAGAAAAACATTAATAGACTTTAGATTAAATTAATTTTAATTGTGTTTTATCTTTAATTATTTTAATCTAATCTCTCTACGTGTTGTAGATAAATATTTTATACTACATAGTTTTTTTTTAAAAAAACGCATTTAAAACACATTTCAATAGTGTATTCCGATTTCAGAATATTTTATTTAGAACGAAATATAATAATATATTTTATAACTGCAGGAATCAATTTTATAAAATTTTAAGAAAATTTAAATAAAAAATGTAAAAATTATTGTAAATTAAAATAATAATATTATTATTATACTAGTAATATGAATATTTTTGAAGCAAAAATGTATTTTTATTTTTTTCGTAAACATAAAAAAATATCTCGTACCTACTTTATGCCATTTGGTTATGTAATATTTAATATGTAATATTAATCGCATTATACTTTTCGTAGTTTCATACACTGTTGATTTACTAATTTACTCGTATCTATAATACATTCTACGATTCAAAAATTTGGAGGAATATTATAATGTGCATATAGAGTGATTCATTTAGACGGTAATTTTTCAAATTTTATTATAACTTAAATTAATATTATGTCGAAGTGATTAGCAAATTTTAGCAACGCGTACTGCCGTGTTTAGGAACGAGTTTTTTCAATGAATACTTACGATTAAGTTGAGTAAGTATATTATACCATATATACGTATTACGTATATAAAAATACTAATCAAAACAGATCATGTATAGAATTTATTTTAAAAACGTAATATAAAAAATGATCGGCACTCACATATCGTGATTGACGATTTACCGTCTGTCGAGTCGGTTTTTTCGTGATTAGAATTTGTGTCGTCCGGCGAAACCAACTTGGCGCAACAGCCGGACGGTTTGCCGTGTATGTTGCAGATCACCAGCTGTTTACCGGAACCGGTGGACGGTTGGCGTGCGAAAGCCCCGGTCATCGTCGGTGGTGTGCTCATGAACACTTCGTCATCAACGGTCCCGTAATTGGTATTTTCGCCTAACCTATAAATGCGAAAAATGTTATTTATTAAAACGCACGTAACAAAATCAATATGCGCGAATGTCTTAATAATAATATTATTATATTGATGACACGTGTTCGAAACTATATAAAATATTAAATAATAATTATAATATTACAATTACTATTATTCGTCGTTTTTCAAGGAAGAAAAAAAAAATTGGAAAACGAGTACCATACATTAAAATATCCAGAGACATTTTTAAAAATATATTTTAATATTATTATAAAATAAACAAATATTACGCGCTGTCGGTCCTTACAGCGGAATGTATTCTTTATCCGTCATGTTGTCGCATTCGAATCGGCCAAAACACTCGCGGGCACAAGTATAATATTATAAAATATAATAATAAATAATAATAATAATAATATTATATTATTATTATTTATTATTATTATATTTGATAATATTTATTGTACGAGCAGAACACGGCGGTGCGTATACATTATACAATTTACTTATTATATAGTTAGGTATTATTGTTATGTATCGACTCGCGTCGAAACCGCGATAAAAACACTGTTGTATTATAGAAGTATAATAATAATAATAATAATAATATAATAATAATAAAATATAATAATATGATATTATAATATACACCGTTAGTTAACGATCAGCGAGTGAATGATAATAATATATTCGTATATAATATAATATTATTCGAGGCGAGAAACGCGGCGTTCATCAAGTGCCATTACAATAACGTTGCGATATACGATTAAGAATTTTTTTTTTTTCTGCCTCGTACCTACGTTTAACGATGGAATTAGTTCGATTAACACTATGATATATTAATAATAATAATAATAATAATAATAATAATAATAATAATAATAATA
>JAIUCT010000019.1:4072110-4115915 GCA_021307375.1 Tetraneura akinire | reverse complement strand
TAATAATAATAATAATAATAATAATAATAATAATAATAATAATAATAATAATAATAATAAAATAATAATAATAATAATGAAATATATTCTTATAATATCACACTATAAGAATGGGAATTGATTTCCCGTGCCGTTATCTCGTGTTCGTTACGATGACAAAATCGAGGAGGGGGCTTCCCTTCGGCGCGCAAACGTTGCCGTTGTGCTCGAATTATTACAATAATCACAATATTATTTTAAAATGTACTCGTATACCTGGCTCGTGGCGCATAATAAAGTAATTTATTACAGTTAACAGGGGCGTTACGAATTTACGAGTATATTAATATGTTTTAACTATAACATGTAAAGAATATGAAAAAACGACTTAAAACGTTCAAATCCGTTCGAGTATTAGTTGAATAATTGTTTCGAGTAGTTTATCGAGCGATCGCGGTCATCGCGTTGCACATTTTTGGGTAAACCGACTAACAAAATATCATAATCACGACCCGACCGACCTTAGATTCGCATTATCAACAAACTGTTACGTTCGATCCGTATAAAACTACGATATGAATAATAATATGAAGTATATTATATGAACATACGACGTTATTCCGAAATTACGTAGAAATTTTTCGTTGAGATCCGAATGAAAAAAATTTCAAACGATTTCATAATAATATTATACAATATAAATAATAATTATTATTATACTCGTATAGAGTCGTATGTCATGGCTGAAAACATAATATTCTGCGATAAACGATTTACAGGGTAACCATGGTATAATATAATACGTATATAGAATATAGATAATATTATATTGTACAAGTATAATACAACAAACTACTTTAAGGACAATTATTATTAAAGACGCTACTGTTAACTATTAATTATGTGTATATTATATTATATAGTTTACGATATCATCCATGAGTGTATGACAATATTTTATTTGCGAATAATCGAAATAACGTTATACGTGTATTATATGAAATGCAATCAAAACACTTATAATCGGTTAAGAATTTAGGATTATTTCACTTCGATATAAAATATACACTATATAGGCAATATTTTATAGCATTATTCACATTGTAAGCAAACGTGGCGTATAATAAATGATAAAATTATAATATTTAGAGCGTTTTTCATAAAACAAAACGTTTCTATAGTATGTATGTAAATATCAAATAAAATAACTTTTTAAATAATATATATTAATATAAATTTGCGTTACTTTTATACACTTTCCGAACGAGCGATATATTATTGAAGTTTCGATCTCGTAAATTTTTCATATGTTCGACGTATTAAATTCGAAAATACAAATTTATCACATAACATCGCATATAGTAATATTGTAACGCGTATATAACATAAATGATATAGTATAGTATAGGTATAATGTATATTACATATACTGAACATACTGTTGAAACGTGGAAAATAGTTTGTTTATTGATTTTTTATATATTACATATTGTACGGTTAGATACCTAATATTTTATTTCATTTTTTTTTTTTTTTTAATTTTCATAATACATTATTATATTATATGCATTTCAGTATTGAATACTTAAATTATGAGATAAAAAAATTAAATTGTAGTGTTACAAATTTACAATAATTGTACGAAGAGCGATAATATTGTAGAAATTTTCGTACGAGTATAATTTTAAGATTTTACTATCTATATGCTACAATATAAATAGAAATTAGACTTTGTCGAGGAAACTAATTATTATTAGTCTGTAGCATATACAAATATTAAGTTTTCATTAAATAACTATAGGCATATTCCACCACTTATTTTGACCCATTTTGACCACTACTGATTACGTGTAAATTAATGCTATTAAATTCATTTTATATTAATAAGAAGTATAAGTAGTAAAAGTAAATAGTAAACTATTAAAAATTAAAAATTATAGTAATACAAACTAATAGTAATCAAAATATAGTTTGAGTTATAAATTTTATTTTTACTACATATTTATTAATTATTATTATTTATTATTAATTAATATATAAAAGTAGACAACTGATATCCATATAATATAATATTATATTACCTATTACATCAGTTTACTTAATAAAAAATATATTTTAGACATTTGTATGAAAAATTGAAGAGAAAACGTTTAATCTTTAATTGACAAAATAATATATTCTATATCTATACAACACTAGAGAAAAAACTTAAATGTTCAATCATAATGACTTAACTCTCTTAATGTTCCCCGAACGTTTTAGTTGTGAACAAAAAAATTTACCAAAAGTATTTTATATATGTTTAATTTAAAAATATTAATTCAATAACGTTAAAAAATTAATATAGGTACATACAAATAGAAAAAGAAAAAAAATAGAATGTCCAAATGTAGGTACCTATAATATAGTTTAATTATTGAAATGGTAATATAATTTAGTGATTTTACTATTAATTAAATTACATAGGGTTTACTACCATTTTAATTAAAACCAGGTTGGTACAAGTACTACTATACCGACAATGTAAATATATAGTAATACCTATTTATCATATTGTTCTGTTACGTAATATAATTTATCACAAAAATATTTTTAAGAATAACCTATGATGTATATAAAGTAGCGAAAATATTATAAAAATTTAATGGTGATAATTGAAATCAACTATTAAAGAAGGAATTCCAAAAAATATATGGGTATATTCAGAAATTTTTTTGTAGATTTATTATATAATAATTATACGTATTATTACGTATCGATATCGTGTTTTGTTTAGATATAATTATTTTATAATATATATGGCGAAAACGCATAACTATATATCTTGAACTTAGATATAATAAATTAATAACACTTCTGTATTTCGAAAAAGAAAAAAAATTTCTCTGGATTAATATATATCATATACTCGTATATATGTCGTTTTATATTTTAATTACAATTTTTTTGATAATTCTTTATTTGTTGTTATTGTATCTTTCAGATTTAAAATACAAAAATCGTATTTGCAAGTTATATGAACTTAATATAGTTGCATTCAATATGCATATTACATATAATTTATTCGTGTATAATATAAACATGCACTTAGTTTACTTTTAGGTATTTCATAATAATGCAAAAATATAATGGAATTAATTTAATTTGAATCATAATATAATCATTCAAAACCACTGACACAAAGTCAAATCACCATTAAATTTTCATATAGATATTTCCAGATTCCAGTTTTATTATAATCGTATAGTATCAATAAGATAAGTATTATAATAATTAAATTAAATGTTTTTTTTTTTTTTTTTTTTTTTTTTTTAATTTAGTCTAATTTATTATTACATTCATGCCAACTCCACGTATTATTTCCTATAATACAATGAACAAAAAATTACAATTATTGTAGATGCATAAAGTAAATAAATCATAACATAATACATGTTATAAAGATATAAAGTAACATATAATAATATATTTTATAATCCATAAATTTAAATTATATGACTATTATAATATTATATTATTTAACCCTATTAAATAAACCTGAACCGAATGGTAATAATTAATTAAGTAATGCACAAATAAAAATAATTTACAAAATTATAAAATTTATTTTCATATCATTTTATTTTATCTATATAATATTTATATCTAACAATTTATTTTTTTGTCAAATCAGAATATTACCTATAAATTAAAATCTGTGGAAACTGTAATTTTGCAATAAAACTATTTCACTTTTTTAAATTCTATCATTTTTTTTTTTTTAAATGTGTTATCACTTATCAGCATATTCATTTTTTTTTCTAGAAACGTGATGTTGTTTTTATAACAATATACGAAGTGACTAAGAGTAATGATTAAATACTTAGGTGTTATTAGATTTTAAATCATTGTTAAACACGAAAGGTTTACTATAAAATAACCACCTCGTGTTTTATTATACCTAAATAGTTTTGAATAGGTCTATATTTATAAGTCATTTGATTGCTATTAAATTAAATACATATGTATTTTGTAAAAGTACAATCACTCAACTTGTTTAAAGAACTGTCCAATTTACAAGAGCTCTCTGTATGCAGATGTAATTTATTAATTAATCTTTTCATAAAAACAAATTATCAAAAGTACCAACACTTGGATGAATACCTACTTATAATTTTATAGAAGAGGTGTATGACAGAGTATACTAAAAAATTGTTATTTTTACATTTCATTTATTAAAATACATAATTAATTTAGTTGAGAAAATATTTTTATTTATATTTTAACTACCTCTTACTCTTTAATGCCTTTTTTATGATATATTTAAATAAATTATATAGTCATTAATCGTATATTAGTATTAGTTTATAATGGCAATATGACGAAATATTGACGCCATATCATCTTACTTTAAATAATAAACATTAGTAAAAAATGTCAAAAAATAGTTTAAATATATATACGTATAGTGTATAGGTATTTTAATAATTAAACAATAATTGTAGTATAAAATATTATACTATAAAGAATATTATAATTCAATAAAATAGTAACCACACTACTCATTACTCTTATAATTAATACATTAATTAAAATTAAAAGAAATAATTAAACAAAACTTAAATAAATAATTATTAATAATAATTAAATTAATTAACACAAATAATTAAAACGTATATGAATGATTAAAAATATCTTGTATAAAATAACTCTTTATAAAGTAACAGATAAATCTAAAATATGTAATTGAACATAATTTACAAAGTGTCCCAAATATCACTTTATATCTTTATGCATATAATACGCAAGTAAAAATCAATATAATTACGAGTACCTATATAATATTAATTAATAATAATACAATTTATATAATTAATGTAATGTATACAAGTATTGAAGTATACAACAGAAATATATTACTATGATCTCAAAAATGTATTTGATAATTTTATTTACACACTGTATACTTTTAATATGCAAATTAATAATAATTAATAAAATATATTAGTTAACTTAAAAATAGTTTTTATGATTAATAACCTATTGTGTTTTTGCATTGATAATAAAAATATACTATCTATATATACGTAATATCAACCAAAGTTAGAAGAAAAAGTAAAACGACTCATTAGAAAAAAATATAATATATGAAATATAGTATATTATCCATAAAAATTCGACTATAATAGTATGTTCGTTATAATAATATGATGATGACGTACCTGTACAAAATTAAAAACACATACCTAGGTAAATGCGTTTCACCTTCAACATAATATAATAAACGCAACGTGGAAATAAAATTATTAAAATGAAATGTTAATGGATGTATTTTTCGAACGATATTTCGATTAGTTATAAGGTTATAATTTCAATTGGAATAGTTAACGAAAGTGTGCGTTTTTAAATTTTAATAGAAACACAAAAATGATTTACAATAGTAGTTTCAATATCTGCCACGAATTGAATAGTAGAACACGATTGGCGAGGCGTGGTATAGGGGATACATTTTATCAGTGGACAGACCACGCAAACGGATGAAATATCCGAAGGAGAACGATAACATAATAATATTTCAATGGGAAATGCAAGCGATTGCGGTCATCTATTGTATATCCCATAACCACGCGATGATTACTATTAATATACAGTATCACGATGTTATCATATTGAGTTTTAATACGCAACATCGCGCCTTGGTTATTATTATTTTAATAAAAGTATAGAAAATATTTGCAACGGTCATTCTCGTTAATAAACGACAAGCCCGTGTTTAAAAGTAGGAAAATCTGTTGAAAATTCGGTCAAAATCATTATTGTGTCAATACTAGATAATATGACCGATTTAGTTACCGCACCAATATATAATTTATGTTATAATCCACTATTCAGACAGTATATAATATTAATATAAGACGCATAAAAATATACACGATCAGAGTTATATTATTATAATTTTATATTGCCGTTCAATTAGATACGGTTTGCTGCGACGCTCGTTTTAACTATTTTCCTAATATAAAATACAAATTTATATATTATTAAAAAAAAAAAAAAATCATTATGAACGTTCGCAAACATGACAGAAGATATGAGCCTTATCTATTGAACATAAAATGAGGCAACTGGGCTAATAATGTCACGAGATTATAATGTCAATATTTAAAAAAAAGTTAAGTTAGAAAGTTATAATGTTGAATTGAATAATCAACTAGTAAATAAATAATTCTTAAAGGAAAATGTGCCCAATTACCGTAGCTAATACTTAATAGTAATAATATAATAATATATTATATACTTGTATAGAAGCTAAAAATAGCATGATACTCATCAAGTACATTCTACACGGGTCCTGTGCGGGACCAGTATTAGACGCATGGACCGAGATTAAAAATGTAGTTAACGGCAAAATTCTGTTCATTCTAAAAATTCAATGACTATGATTTCTATAACCTAACTTTACCTGATCACTTATGAAAAAAATATATAACCTACAAAATTTATGAGCACAAACATAATGCCATAATGATATATATTATAAAATAAAACAAAATGGTCATTAAAATTACCTTCTATTTTGGCTTATATTATAAGCTATCGCTCTGTTAGTGATATAATCAGTGGAAGTATACATAAAGTAGAAAAAACATAAGTTTACATATGTGTCTAAAACTCAAAATTGTCAATTTTATTATATTATTAGTAAATAATATCAGATTATTTGAAATTTCTAAAAACTTCAATTTTCAATTGTAGTTATAAAAAGAAATTAAGAATTAAGATTTTTTTAAATATTTTGGAACTAAGTTAATAAATATGTAGTAGAGTTCCAATAAAATTTTAAGACCTCACAACTCAAAATTGCTAATTTTATAATATATAATATATAACATGGCAGTATTCACAGGGGGATTTCCGAGTTCAAATCCCCCCGAAAATTTTTCATCATTTAAGATATTTTAGAAAAAATAATAAGGTTTTTACTTGTCATACTAGGTATACGTATATAAGTAAAATATTTAAAATATTATACGTCAAAATAATGCACGTGGTATACCGCACCATAAAACTAATATTTAACGTTAAAATTATCTACAATTTTAAAGTTTATTGGTTTTATTTGGTAATAATTTAATAAATAAGAAAAAATATCATTATTACAATTATAGTAGATACTATAGGTACCTGCAGATAACTAAATATGCCATCTACCTGTCATATTATACTGAAAATTGAAACGAAATTAAATTTTAATTCCGTTATACTTTTATCGATATATTTTATATTATTTGAGAAGTAGAGATATATGAGTAATGAGTATAATAATATTAATAACAAATATTAGAAGAGGTATTAACTAAATTTTAAAAATCTTCCAGAAAATTATTATTATAATAATAATTAATAATAGTAAATTAATTTAAAATTTTTTAAAAATTAAGTAAATATTAAGTTAATATTTTTTTATCAAAATTATATAATACCATGTTTCTAATAATAAATTATGATTTTAATAAGAAAAAGTTTTTTATTTTATTTAATAAATCACATCATATTATGGATATTATGACATATGACGTGTATTATAATATTATTTATATAATATAAATATATTATATAGGTATACTATACATATATAAAAATATATACTTGTAAAATATACGTAAATAATAAATATATCATATTTCAATATAAGTGTAATTAAATACTACAATTAATGCTTTCATGAACCCTCCCCCCCCCCCGAAAATTAATGCTAGATACGGCCATGATATATAATATATTATTATTATTATTGTTATTATTATTATTATTATATAATAAATAGTAATTATATTAATACTTAATTAAATTTTCAAGTTTCTAAGTTCAATATTGCCTGAGTTAACGTGAAATATTGAAATCAATTTCGTCAAAATTTCAGTTTCCATGAAAAATTCCGTATTTTTATATTTTAGTAATTTTGACAATTTTGAACTTAAAAACTTGAAAAATATTTTGGGTGAAATTTGAGTAAAATCAATATTTAAAGTATTGTTATGGATTCTTATTATATTCCTGCAATATTTTACAATAATATTAAATAAAATTGACAAAAAAGTTTGAAATTTTTTTTGAAACTCTAATGCATTTTACTAATTCAGTTCCAATTAATTGTGAATATTATTACATTTACGATTTTTTTTTTTTTTTTTTTGTAGCTATTTAAAGTATGAAAAGTAAGGGAAGGGATATAGGTGTAAAGAGGATAGTATTGAGTTTTGATTAAATTTGAGTATAATGATAAATCATTTATTCATTACGTACAAAAAACAATTCTGAGCGAAGTACTGTCAGATGATTTGGGTATTTAGATGGATATACTCGTATAAAAAAATATATATATATATATATACTTGTATATATAATATATATTGAACGTAGAGACTGATAAATGTAAAATTTTTAATCAATACATATTATATTATCTGATGAACTTCGCTCAAAATCGTATTTCTGAATATAATGATTTATCATTGCATTCAAATTTTAATCAAAATTCAACACTGTATTTTACACCTGTATTTATTCCCTTGCCTTTTGTTATTTAACACTATAATAATTAGTAATTACCAATTAATTATATCATTATTATATATCAATATATATATAATATATATTATATATAATATTAATGATAGTAAAGGCTCTATAGGATTTCCTTGTTAAATATTATAATTTAAATAAAACTAAATTAATTTAGAATATTTAAATTTTAAATATATGAATCTACTTATTTAATAATTAAAAATAATAAATAAATATAATGCGTGAAGTAGTGCAAGCATTAAGCTTAAACATGATAGAGAGAATTGTTCAATTTTAATAATTTTATTGTGCACATACCTAATAATCTATCATGCTGTGAACATAAGTAATAATTATAAAACAAATAAAATAAATCGTTCGAATATTCAAATGAATATTTTAATCTAATATACTTATAATTTGTTTTTATCATAATATAATATTTATTTTGATATTAAAAAACTTATGATATTTTCATTTCCAAAGTATATACTGGTATTTCTATATACGAATACAAATCACTTATAATATACACATTGATAAATTTACCTTACTTAGATTTTTCACTTATATTATTATTCATCAATACATATTTATATTATTTAAAGTAACTTAATTACCGACTTAATGCTATTATAAAGTAATGATTATTAGATTAAATATTCTAAAAAGTACCAATATGTTTAAAATCAACAAATATATAAATATTTAAAAATTTAAAAATGTTATCTCAAATTTTAATTGACATTATTATTTTAAAATAAATTAAAAAAACATAAAATAAAAATTACTTGTTTTAGAATACCCAAACAATTTATATATGTATTACAAAAAAGTAATTTTTATTTAATGTTTTTTTAAATTTATTTTAAAATAATAATGTCAATTAAAATTTGAGATAACATTTTTAAATTTTTCAATATTTATATATTTGTGGATTTTAAACACATTGGTACTTTTTAGAATATTTAATCTAATAATATATGTTTATATATACGTATATAATATACGAGTATAATGTATTAAGTAAAAGTAAAAAAATATGAAATGAGTGACAATTTTTTTTACCTGAATTCCTACTCAATTTATTTATTAATTTAAAAAAGTTACTATTATTCTATAAAAACAGAAATTTATATAATATTATATCTTTTAAGAAATTTAAATAATACAACGTATGATTAATTAAGTTGGTAGGTACGTCATGAATTTATAAAAAATAATATAAAATTTTTATCGAAGTACATAACTATGGAATTTTATTATCTAATTAACATAATACAATAAATTTATACACTGAAATAAGCAATACAGAAAGTGGACAATACGCTATATTTTACATACATACCAGCTAATTTAATTATCTAATCTTAATAATAAGAAAAAAAAAATTAAAGTTTTTTTAATAAAATATGATTTAAACTAAAGTTAACCACTAACTAGAATAGATAAGTATTATAAAGTTTAGTTTAGTTAATTATTTAGTTTTATGGTGTCAAAAATATGAAAAATAAATGCCTTCGAAGTTTTTTTTGTATAATATTTGAAATTAATAGAATAATTACATACAATAATCTTGAACAATAATGTATAATTATATAAAATTAGTATAATATACTACATTTACTTTCTAATAATTCTAGTTTTCTATTAAGTATATTTATAGCTCTTCAGGTTGATCTCATTAGATATGGTTTCATTATTTTTAGAAGTCAGACACAATAAAAAGTACCTACTCGTATATGATCATATGTTGTTAATAAATTATAATCATTATATACCAAATGATATTTATACCTGAAGTTCTTAATTTACGAACCAGGTTATTAACATGAAAATATTCGTTATTGTTTATATTATGTTTTAATCACATCAAAGAGTATGTGAAAATATGTAGTAAATACCTACTACACTGTCTTTCGTTCCTTCCGTTATTTATGTTTAACAAGTTTTCAAGATTTCTTTTTAATATGAGATTGTTAACTAAAAAATTTCAAATGTACATTTGATTTTGATGATAAATTATATAATTGCGAATATATGAAATACATTTTTCTTAGTATTTTCGAGTAAAATATTTAAAATAAATTACAGGAGGAAAATGTTTTATTTATACAATATAACGAACACGACCATTTGATACGTTCCATAAACATACGATTAACATTTAAGAACTAGTTAGAATGTAATTTATTCTTTCTAGGCATACATATTGTATACAGTATACTATATTACTAAACAGGATTAATATTACTAACATAGTTAAACTAATCGTAAAAAATATGTGGTTAATGAGCATAATTAGTGTAAAGCGAAGTGTAAAGTATTCCTAACAGATATACTTTGGAGTAGACATAATACTGATTAAAAAATTTTTTACGTTTTTCGCATTAAAATCTCGTAATATTGTAAACTACTTACAGGCATAACGTATCGAAAAATCCTTGTGTCTTGAGTTTAAACCTTATCACTATCAGTTACTGGTTAGATTATATAATTTCCAGATAACGAAAGCGATTTATTTGAAATTGAAATCAAACTGTTTGACTAAAGTGGCTACTTATTATCGATATTCATGATACAATCGCGAGAAGGCCAAAAGGATAATATAATTATTAATTATTATTGTTTATTTTTTTTTCTACTTATTATACATTTATACACAAACATAAGTCGTATAACTATGAGAAATACTTAAAAACGTTGTTAACATTATAATGGCATATATTCGTAATAAACTAATAACAATTATTATAAATAGTAAATAGTAAATACCAAATAGTTTAGGTTAGTCATGAAAAGAAAATCCGATTTTCCGCGCATTACAATTACAGTAAGTTTAACGAACTACGCGCATAATGTGCACGTTACGATAAATAATATTAAATTTTATGATTATATAAACAATATTATTATTAATAATTATTTGTCAATAGAACTTACTCGTAACGGCCGAGTTCAAACAATCCGCATGAGAGGTTTCACGACGACCGGTTTTTTAAATAAACTGTATTATATCACTCGCGTACGTAAACTCGACTACACGAGTAATGTTTTACGTAAAAAAAAAGTAATAAACATAAAAATTGCAAGTGAAATTAATTATTTTTGACATCAACACAACAGAAACCTGTTGATATATAATAATAATATTATTGTTCGAGTATCGTGTAATATTAAATTTAAAAGTGGAAATAATAATAAATTAGACAACGAGAAGAATGAAAAGAGGAAGAATTAAAATAATGGTAATCATTCAAAACGTGAATCCGTTGCGAAAGAGAGATACGAAAAGGCGAGGACGAAAAACAGTATAGTTATAAAAGATACTAACGAGTTTTGTACCTAGGTACAATATTATAATATTATGCGACAACTATACAGCGGTGACGGTCGGTATAGCGACGGCAACCGGCAGTCGAATGAACGAACCTGGGCGCTCGCGAATCCATTTAAACCGAGCAAATAATATTATTGTGTCCTATAGCCATAGCACGAGTATTATGCGGTATACGCGAGGTAAGTGAGGTAAGAAGTAGGTAGAATGCGGTTTATACCTATATACACAATAATTCTTTTCCTACGACGATTTCTCTTTCCGCTGGCGCGCACGCGTTTATGATGGTATAGGTAATATTATGCCGGTGCGCGTCGCTAAGACAAATAATACGCGTCCATCCCTCGACGAAGACTTAATAAACAATAAACGCTTATTATTATTAAACGTAAATTTAGTTGAAAGAAAAAAAAATTGATTAATTAAAAACTGTTCTTCTTTCGAAGTAGTGTGATGATAGAACATAAATAACACTGTAATTATAGAGGATTAGTTCGAGCAGGGGAGAGGTTAAAACCTTAAGAGTGGTACATTATAATACGGTACTGACTGATCGTATTACATATGAAATTCGAGTATTCGATAATGAATATTACAGTATGCTCGTGTAGATTATAATATAGGTACATATTTTTAAATTATTTAAAGTAGGTATATTATACCCGTATATCATATTTTAATAAACATTTTTTTTTTTTTATTCGGTTACCACTTTACTGCTTCAATAACGATTAGAACAAAGAACAAACAAAAAGTGTGCACCCACCTTACAATTTTTTTGAAATCCAAGAGTTTAAAAAACTCACTTTAAGAATGGATTATTATAACGTGATCATATAATATTATTATATTAAGTATATAAATATTAATATACAAGTTGAGTACGGTATATATAATATCTCTTTAATGCTCAAAGTTCACCTTTTAATGCATACGTAAAATACGTTTTATGCGACTCGATTTAAGTAGGTCTTAGGTATATTACAAGTATTTAAACCGTGTTTGTATTATTTTGTATACGGTAGCAAAAATAATGTTAATTTATGCTTTGACGTTACATTATCAACAACTACCTTGACATGCTTGATGGTCATAATCGGTTTGCGATATATTATTTTCTAAACGGGTTGCCGTTGCTTTTTTTATATTAAGGTTCGTCCTCGTCCAATTGCGTATGGTGTACGGATATTTATAATATCTTATAATATATAATAATATGCAATTTTGTTTACAAAATATAGGAAATATTTCTGTTGCAAATCGTAAGTTATTGTAAAAAAAGTTGTATTACAATAATTTATTGACAACAAACAATACAATAGGTACATATTAAAATGAATGTAAAATCATATATTTTAATAGTTTTTTTTATTAATAAATCAACGCGATTCCGAAAGTTTTCGGTACCTTGTGTTATGATGTTACATATTTTATTCATTTATATGTATATACTGTGTTCACTTTTTAAGAATGTCTTATTTACTAGTTACTATATTTAACACATCGTTAAACCGTTAGAAGAATATATGGAATAATGACGTGTTGGGTTATTTTGATTTTGCTTTTAATAATTTTATCGACGAACTTATATAATAGTTTAAAACATATTAAAAAACTACTTATTACCACTGACTTTGATCAATTCTATTTTAGAAAATGTTTTCTGAATTCTCTAATCTACATAGTTATGTATATGGACTACATGATTATATATAACTATAAAGTGATTTTATATTTTAATTAACTATTATTGAAATTCGATATAATTTTACGAATAATATTCAAATCGTGTTTTTCGTAAATATTTTAAAATATTTACACATAATATGTATATTAATCTTATATAAGTATAATTTCAATAAGCATTATTTCCATGAATATTATTGTGATAACACTTGAAAAAAATATTATTGTATTCAATTATTTTCTATCGATATACGTACAATTAAAATATTGTTTTTCTTATATTTATATATTTTATAAAATTTATTATTATTATAAATAATTTTTATATTGTTATTTTTATATTGCGTTTTATAAAAAATTATACAGTTCACTGTCCAAGATTGAATGGGTAATTATTTTCGTGGAACGTTAACGCAGATTTGAAAACATTTTATATAAAAATAAATATTTATTGTTATTATAGTTAGTATATTATAGTTCGTTTGAATTTTTCATTGTGTTATCTTAAATAAGAATTAGAAAAAAACACAAATCTTACACGCGCGCAAATATAAACATTGTTTAAACGCATATTTTTTTTTTTTTTTTTATACATTTTAGCGTTTTACACGACTACTTACTATGGTATACTATGCACATAGAAAAAAATAATTATAAATAAAGTGCAGATTTATAATTATTTAAAACTCAAAAATATGTACATATATATATATGTATTTATTTGTATTCAAATATGTAATTAATTACCTATATAAGATAATATGTAAAAAAATAAATAAATAAAAATAATTAGGTAATAAAAATCAAAAATTAAGTACATTATAATTAAAACTATATTTTAAATTATAATTAAATTATATACCAGCTAACAATGCATTAATATGCATTATGCATGTATTTATACAATATGTATCGAAATACGAAAAACATATTACCACCGTTGAAATGCGATAACACATATTATAATTTATAAATATTAATCGCAGTTTTCAAAATTTTGCACATAATGTATTCCTTTTTTATACGCGTAAATAATAATATATACAAGCATTGTTTACAGAGATCACTCGCATTTCACATAAATATATTTAAGAATACGTAAATTTTACATATTTTATATTATTCATAAAAACAACATTTCAACGTATATTCATAAATTCAATGATATGTCATATAAGCACGCTTTCTAGTATACCTATAATAAAAAATTTGTTAGCCTAAATATTATATTAATGCATAATTAATATATTATAAATTATAATGTTGTCAATTAAAATGATTAAGATATTAATTTATGGGTTGTAATGTAAAATTTTCACTTATTATCCTAAAATACTTTTCGTATACGCATAATTTTATACTAATATTGTAGAATTTTTCTTACAAAATACATTTTTATCATTCACTCCGTCACTTGCATAACAAATATTACTGGTATGCATTACAAAATAATAAAAATAGATATTTTAAAATATTTTGTAATTTTGTAAAATTTTAAGAATATAGGTAATTTTAACAAAGACTATTTAAAACGACCTTTTTTATAGATCAATTGTGATATTATTGAACTTTCAATTTTTTGATATACAGATACGATATACATACTTAAATTAATCAATTAGCCATTGAGATAAACTACTCTTAATGAATTGATAATATGAATTTCAAATATAATTTAAATTATAAATTATAAATATAAATATGAAATATATTGCTTTATCCCAATTGTAATATCAATAATTTTCAATATTAATAAATAAAATTTAATAAAATTCAAAAAGAACTATACAGATTAAAACATAATTACAATTACATATTAATAATATTTTTATTAATTTTTACTACTATATTATGTATTTAAAAAATCTAGGGGTTTTATAATTGTTTATTATAATTTCAGAAATATATAATTACAATTGTTCTAAGATGAATAAATTATTAAGATTAGGTAATATATTATTATTATAACTTAAGTATGATTAAGTTGCTAACCACAATGACAGTAGAAGGACGCAAATAGTTTAATGAAAAGGTTGAAATTCTATGGTTATTTATTATTTTCTAAGAATTGTTGAGTTATAAATAATTAAATAAAAAAAAAAAAAACTTTATATTAATTATTTATATGTAAAGTATAATAATTAAACTATTGGTTATATTTATCCATATATTATTATACTGTTAAAACATCAATACATATTATATAGAAATACAGGATAATATTTTATATTAACAATATTATATATTGTATTTACTCGTATTTTTGTAAATGATAGTATTATATACTCAATATTTTAAATGAAACTTGACAATTTCATTGAATATTTGTTGAATTTATTTTGATTAATTGTTGTACACTGTATACACAAGAAACAAGATATAGGTATACATATAATAATACCTAATAAATAACTTCTAAGCCTTAATTAAATATTAAACAACTTATATCGTACAGACTAGTTTAACTCTACTTTAAATTTTTTTTATACGATTTAATATTTAAATAATTAAAATATTTTATTAGGTACATAATGAGCGTATGCATTAATGTTTATACATTATTCAGTAAATTCATAAAACACTAAACAGGCTTATATTGAAATATCCTTGCAATGTCATACATTGCAAATACAATAATATTGTAAAAATTGTAATTTCTCTAAATTATACCAGTACAAATTTTATTTGAATAAATTTATTATACGCTCTTATGTGATAATATAATTTAATTTAACTAATGAAACAAGAATAGTTTTTAATTTTTTATAACCTTGTTCAGGCCGGGAATGCGTAAAACTCTAACCGCATCCCTCACCACCATCATACTACGACATTACGACGTGATAATAATAACAATATTTCACGGTCACCGCCGATCAGTTATCAATACCACACCACATACGCAGATATATTATTCGTCATTTATTAATTATTATTTTTATATTATAATTAATTTACAAAATTTCTGTGATTATAATATGTTGGATTGTTGGTGATAATTATAATACTGTCGTCATCGGTGTGTTGTGCGAAAACCGTTGCGCAGTCACCGTTTTATAAAATATTAGTTTTTTATTATTATTTTATTTTTTTATATTTTTACGTTCGTTATATTATTGTCGTGCAGAATTATTTCATCTGTGAGTACCTATAATGTCTGTCATTATTTAAATTTTAATACCTATTATTAATTATTATTGTTGTTTTATTGCTCTAATAACAAATACAATTTTTATTATAATCGGCACAAATGCCTTCTACTATTGTTTTATTGCTCCAATAGAAAATATAATTTATATGATAATATCGGTAAAAATAGCCTTTTAATACTGTTTTATTGTTCTAATAGTCAAATACAATTTATATTATAATATCGTCGCAAATAGCCAACCTTTTACTGTTGATTTATTATATAAATATTTTTATTTTTATTATTATTATTTTTTTTGTGCCAATTAGGCAAATTATTTTATATTTAGTTACCATTTATAATTGTTGTTGTTACCATTCGATTTATCCCTATTTTCTAATTTGTATTTATAATTATTTGTTGTTTTAGTTACACACCCACACGAATACACACCACCGTATACTAGCGTTCACAAGTTTTGATCGGCCAACCCGTCCACTTCTTGTTGGATGCTATTCCAACTATTTATATGGCTATATATACACTTACAAATTACATTCTTACACAAATTGATCGGTGGTATTTAGATATTTTAGTGGTATCCGGAATTCCGGATGCACGTACTATTATTGCTACGTTCCTTGTCCAAACAAACCTTGTTTAAAAATAGATAATTATCGATCATTTATATTTTTTTTTCATTATTTGATATTTTGTGAAAAGTTAAAATATCTTAATGCATGTAATTCAAACTTACAAGTTACAGGTAATCTGAAAATTATGTAGGTACAAAGAAAAAAGTGTTAATAATATACTCGTAATATTAAAAATTATGTTATTTTCGCCATTTTTATAATAATTCTAAATTTATAACATTCTTAATAATGTCTAAAGAATATAGTTATATAGTAAATAAAAAATACGGGTACTCTTGCCGCAGGGATGTAGGTGTGCAAATCATATATTATACTACGTATATATTATCATATTACGTATATATATACGTATGGATTCTAAGATTTTCGTTTAAACTAAAAATATCAACTTTAAACGACTATAAAAAAAAAATTGAGATTAGGGATTTTTCTAATATTTTAGTATGATGTTAAGTAATATGTAAGTATACTTCAGTAAAATTTTTAAACCTTTATCCCCAAAATTGCCAATTTTATCAAACATTATAATTTACCATATATATATAGTAGCTATGTGTCATGTGAACACCCAAAACAATTTTCAAGTTTCTACTTCAAAATTGCTTGAGTTATCATGAAATATTCGTCAAAATTTCAGTTTTCGTGAAAAATGCAGTTTTTTCGTCATTTTTCGTCGTTTTTTATACCGCTTGGGGTCAATTTTGAGAAATTCGAAATACCAACTACATCCACTTTCCTACCGGAAACATATTCTATTCGTAAAAATCGGAGTATTATTTCGGGTTGTAAATGTGTTTTCAAACAAATAAATAGACACATATGTCATTGTAAAACCAATACATTCCTCGCTTCGCTTAGAATCTAAAATAGGGATTAATCAAATTAATATTACTAAAATACGAGTATTATAAATAAATAATTTTTAGTTTTATTTATAATAGTTTCATTTAAGTTAAATACATCTTTAAAATCATAAATTCACTTTTTATTCGTGAACATTTTTGTTAGCCCAAACTAAATACATAAAAAGTAGAACGAACAATAAAATTTTTATTTTATTTAAAAATTTAATTTTAAAAGTAGGTTTCTCTAATTAAAGCATATTTAATTCATTTAAAATTCTAAAAATTAATTAAGTACTTATATTCATATAGTTGTATAAATTATTAACAAGATCGATGAAATTAGCGTTATCATAATAGTATAATGTTATATAACTTCAATATTGTCAACATCATCACACTTAGGTATTATACTTACATGCTAAATGTAAACTTAACAATACTAACCTATTTTAGAAGTTTAAAGATTTTTATTTTTTATTTTAAAAAGATGTATTGATTTACAATTATGTGTAATTTTTTTTTATGTAAACACTTACAAAGAAATTGAGACTTTGTATTTTTCTAATGTTTTTATATCATGTTAAGTAATATGTGATATTATTCTTCAATACATTTTTCATACCTTAAAACCTTAAAATATCAATTTTATCAAACATTATAGAACTAAAAACGACAATTGAAGGGTTCGATGCAACAATAACCAGATAATTCAACTTTTTAGAAATTTTACAGGAGGAACAAAAAATATTTTTTTTATACTTATAATTGTATATATTTAAAAAATGTTTATGATATTTTAATATTTAAATATCAGTTTATCTAAATATTTTATTTAAGTGATTTTTCTTTAATAAAACTCTTTAAAAATTAAATTTTAATTTAACTTAATTAAAACTCTTATAAACATCATATTGTCATGGACAATGGACTTATCTGGTTTTTTATTAATATAGTATAAGTATTAATTATCATTTGGAAAGTTTTAAACATGTATCCTGCTGTTATTTCAACTATAACTAAAATGATGGACATGGTCAATGTCAATAAAAATATGAAAATAAACATAAGTATTACTTTCTTCTTTCTGTAAATTTTATACAACACTTGGGCTTGTATTTTGATGTTACTTTACTAAAAAATGTGAAAATTGTATGATATTGAATTATCCTATTAATACAATAAATTAACAATTGTAAATTATAATATTATAGTTTTTTAAATATTTTTACTTTGAAATATAAATATCTAGGTACACAAAAATTTTAAATCACAAAACTAATGTGGTTATAATATAAATGTTTATTTACTTTTATTTTTATTGTTGAACCTTTTAAACATAAAACAATATAATATACATAATATATTTATATTAGGTAGGTACTTTTAATATATTTTAATAGGTAGATATATTATATATTATAGATATATTTTAAGAAATATTCAAAGTTTTACATCTGGTAGAAAAATAAACGTAACGGTCTCAAAATATATGATATGCAGTATGCACATAATATATATTCGTATATAATACCTATTTGAACCGTCAATAAAATTTTAAGGTTCTAAGTTCAAAATTGACTGAGTTATCGTGAAATATTGAAATCGATTTCGTCAAAATTTCAATTTCCATGATAAATGACGTTTATTAATCATTTTTTGGTAGTTTTTCTACGAGGTAAGTTCAATTTTTAGAAATTTGTAAAAGTACCTAAATAAAGTACATTCTCCAACCGAAAACATATGCTATTCGTGAAAATCGAAGCATTATTTCTAATTGAAAAAGTATCTACATACATAAAAAAGGCACACATCATTGTAAAACCAATAATATTTTTTACTTCGCACAAAATGTAATATATTAATACAATAATACGTATACATAATTATAATAAATCAACAGGAAAATAATGGCTAATTGCGCCGATATTATAATATAAATTATATTTACTATTAGAGCAATAAAATAATTGTAGAAGGCATATGCGCCGACATTATGATAAAAATGATATTTGCTATTAGAGCAATAAAACAACAATAATAATAAGGATTAAAATTTAAATAATGACAGACATTATAGGTATTCACTTCACAGACTCACAGTTGAAATTTACCATTTTTATTAAATTCGAAAAATGACCTAAATAAAGTACAAACTACATCCAGTTTTCAACCGAAAATGTATGATATTTTTGTGAAAACCGGAGCATTATTTCAGTCGAACAAGTTTCTACATACATAAAAAAAAAATGAGAGACACATCATTGTAAATAATATAAATCATCGATATAATCGCTTCGCCCAAAATCTAAAATATTTAAAATTATAAATTTATAATTAATAACACTTAATTATATTCTGATTCTCAGTAGAACATATTATAATATATGATTGTAAATATATCAATTATATTATATTCTTAATAAAAAAAAAGTACCTATATTTTATAAAGTATTTAAAATCAAAATTTTGTAAGGATTGCATAAAGTTGTAATTATTTAATATTATTCATTTTTAGTAAAATATAAATTACACTTTTGGAAATTAAATGTTTAATTTTTTATGCATTAATTTTCATGTGTATGTTATATTATTTACCTATATGTAAACGTATTCTATATACGAGTATATACCTACTATATAATATATCTCGAAAGTTTTAGTAAACGAGCCAACGAGGTAAAATTGTTTTATATTTTTTTAATTTATTAAAATTATTTAATATTATCATTGGATTTCCTAAAAATTAAAATACTATTATATAACGATTACTAAACTACATTACATTGCTATTTACTATTCTTAATAATATATAAATATTATGTATTATTGTGTACATTTAAATTTATTAATTTACTAAAATTAAATCAAGTTTACCTAATCGGTTAATCATATAAGTTGTTAATTAATTCAAAATCACTAAATTTATACATAACAAATTTTTATTCCTCCACAATACTGACAGTACCTATACTCGTATATATTTTTATCTATTTATACTACAATATTAATATGTGAAGCGTGCATTTCGAATAGGCAAAGAACAGATATATTCTCTTATAATGAGGCCACGGCGGGACATTGGAGACGAGCACACGACTGTATAGAAAAATAACAGTTATCCTTCAATATTTGTGATAACCTTGTGACGTTACCTATCCGTAGGTCACACTATAAACTTAGATCAAAGAAATTAAAAATCAATCAAAAATATTATATTAAATAAATGGGGTAGAATGCACATTATTATATGATTCCAAATATCAAATAAAGATATTATGGTTAAATGTTTGTAAATTAGCACGATGATATGACTAAAAATATTTTTAATTTATTTATTTTAAAATAAATATATATATATCTATAATTTTTATTGAATATTGATATTTTTATAAATACACAGATTATAATACGAGTATACAATAGCTAAACAACAATATAGTGGATATATAAACAGTGGATAAATAAAATATTAAATAAAATATATTTTTTATTTATGTACGAGTATAATATCCATCAAAATAGATAATATTTATTTAAATACTTATTTAAGAATATTTGTGCAATACAATTTCCGCCTATGACAACCAACTTTTTATTAAACCAACTACTTATATCAAAAGACGATTATGATATAATAGTTTACTAGGTATATATTTATATATTTTTTTAAAAAAAACTAGGTGGTTGGCACTTTGACAATTTGATCATAATAACGTCCTCCGCATAATTGAATCATAACAGATAGAGATAATTAATAATGAAAGTAATAATATGGGACACTATGTACGTCAAATTTACTTTTACCGAATATCGAATATCGAATAAAAAAAAAAATAAATAAATAAAGTATAATTTTAATTCAAAATTCAAATAATAATTAAAATACATTTTTTATAAGAACACTCATATAATATCAATAAAATATTATAATTATGATACAGTTTAATAGCAATTTTAATTTAAGTAAAAATAATTATCCTTAGTATTAATATATAAATTAATCATAATAATACGTATATATTATACATTAATTATCAAAAATCATAATTTTACATTTTTATTTATTTATTATATTATATATACAATTATATGAAATGATTGAAATGAAATGAAATAAAATAACTTTTTAAAAAAACTTATATATAATAAGATATTAAACGTATTTAAGTGTATAAATTAAATCATAAATTATGAGCCATATAATTATCAATTACGTTCAATACCAAAATACTGTAAAAAAAAAAAAAAAAAATTCAGTGAAATAAATAAAATTATTTACTACTATTTTATATATTCGTATTTTCATAATTTACACTGACCAATCCGTTATAATATAATTTCATTACTTTCATTATGAATACATTAAAGATAATGAGTTTTTTATTAGGATATGGAATGTATTGGTTATTAATTATTTTTATTATAATTAATATTATTTAATTACTGCAGTGATTAAATTGCAAAACTATTTTAATATAAAATAATAATTAATGTACCACCAAGTTAAAATTTTTAAACAATTAGCAATTATTCTTAGTTATACAATTTATTTAAATACATATAATAATATTTATTTATTTCTCAAAATTATAATATAAAACTAAATTCGTTGAATTGATGATTTATTTAATACTAAATTACATTCTGAAATAAATTTGAAAACTATTCGTGTTATTTGTCTATACAAATATTATTTATATCAAAACACATATTTACGTGTTATAAAGTATAAGAGAATTCATGGCCACAAAGAGTTGGTACAATGGACGTAATAAATTATTCCGAACATACATTTTTAATCATGTATATCTATACTTACATTATATTTCAAGTATTCATTACACAATAAAGTTATGAATTGTGATATTATATAAATACTCGACGAGAGATACAAAAAGTCTTTTAAAAAAATGCATTTAACAAATGTTTGGATTGTAAAACCTCAACTCTAAAATATACACATTTATATTATATTATATTATATCTGACACGATACATAATGTAAATAATTTATCACTTAAATATCCTATTGATGATATCAACGTAACTTATAGGTACCTACGTCCGAATACATACATGAACATGATACGTGTGTAGAGCACAATTTTCGATTGTTCTATTACAAACAAGAATAATTCGATATCGTATTATTATTATTTTTTTTTTTCGTTTAACGTAATAAATATTTATATATATATATATATATATAAATAAAATCTGCGCATAAAATTCTAATATTAAATATTTTATGAATTATTTCAGACATAATAAATCTAAGATCTAACTGTTAGAACTTATTAATAGCATTCAATTTAAAATTTATATTTGAAATAAAAAATTAACAATTGGCAGAAAAAATTATTTTTATGGATTACGTATAGTTATGTCTTATGTTAATAAATATTTAAATATCAAAATATTGTGAAAGTATCAAAACATAACTAGGTACCTAGCCCAAAATATAATATATATAGGTAGTGTTGGATAAATACCAGTATTTATTATGAATATTAATTATTTTACTTCCGTATTAATTTACCAATATGTTATCGATCGTTTTACATTCAATATAATTTTTCTATAAATGTTTATAATAATATGGGTCAAAAAATTAAATACCTATTAATAAAATGACGTGAAAACCTGTCTTTAGGCTTAGAACTTAAAATATTTATTTATGGGATTAATATGGGCCATTACAATATTCTGATTCAAAGTAAAAATGATAGATAATGATATACATATTATACAAATATCCATATAAATTCAATGACAAATATTCATTGAGTTAATTTTCATTTGTCATTGAGTATTTATTTTCACGTGTACTTATATTTATTTAAAGTATACATTTTTTAGTTTATATTAATCATTTTACATTTATAACTTGTAAAATTATAAATTTATAACTATACCTATATATTCTATAATATAATCTTTAAGTATACTATTGAATTAAAATTAACTCCAATATATTATATAATATTATAGATTAGATTAAGTTAAAATACAACTTTTAATTACGAATATAATATACACATATTACTTTTGATTTAAGGTTATAAAAAATCCTTGCCCCGGGTGCGGACGATAAGTGATCAGAAAAGAACATCATTATAGAATTGCCCGAATAATTGTACGATAATATGAATTATATATCTGTTTGATAATTTATACTAAATCTAAATTAAACGTAGGTACTACTAGATTAACTTTAACTTTTTTAAGAGTAAAATAAAATTTTTTTCTACAACATTGTTTTCAATTAAAATCATATAGCTGATAAATGATAATACATTTTAAATCGCACATTCGAGATAAATGTTTGCAACATATTACAAAAAAAAAAATACATCAAGGCTAATGCTATAAATTTTTTTAATATTAAAATAAAACAATTCATAATTTCTTTATGAAAATATGAAATTATTATAATTATTTAACGACGAGTACTATGATTACCTATTAAAAATGCCTTGATAACCTGTTTTTTTTTTCAATAATAATTTCCTTCTTTTATATTATATATTTTTATTCGCACTTCATATAAATAAAAAGTAAAACTTGTCAGCATATTATTACATACTCTTAGAATATACAATTTAATTATTGCTATATATTTATTAGTATGTTAAATGTTATTGTTATTCAATATTATTGATTGATACAAAATTGTTAGTTCTCAAATTGTTAAACAGAACAATAGTGCATAGTACTTTTTTTTTTTTTTTTTATAAAACATTGATAACCAAACATGTACGTTATTAACTATATTAGTTGGCTATTATTTATTATAATTACCTTTATAATCATTTATTTACCTTAGTAAATTGTTAATTGTTACATTTATAAAAACAAGATTTTCGCTTATTTATAACAATTAAAAAAAAAACTTTGTAAGGCAGCGGTTCCCAAACTTTTTAAACTCGCGGTGATCTTTAAAGTGTTTTCGAATTATTATTATACGGTAATCTGCGACACGGTTCAGCCGTTCAGCCGAACTATTACACGTATATTATACGTTATTCGTTATAGACTACAAGCGCGGATCCATCCAGGATTTGTTTAAGAGGGGGCGCAATTTCCGAGAGATTTTAATGTACCCTTTTATTTGCACTATGGTAATGGATGATCAGAATTTGCTTTTCTTTTTTTTTTTTTATAGTTTTTTATGTTTATTCATTAACAAATCACACATTAATAAATTTATCATAACAATAATTATTAAATATAGTAAATACTATTTGAAATAATTATTATATAAAGAAAATATGGAATGTAGGAATACAATAATATAAATACCTATAAATTCAATGTAATCAATTTTAAATCCAACTTCACAGCTATATTTTAACAATATTAAATTACATAAAAATATCAAATTTATAATCGTTAGGATAAAAATACGAAATCATTTTTAATGATTGATAATATAAAAACAAATAGGTGGGGTTTCCAGCTGACGGTGATCGTACTGTAAAACAATAAATAACAGTGCCATAGTACGTATTACAGCACATTGTATAATATTATTGATATAGTTATTTTTAATGTCATAACACATTAACACGCATTTATAATATTATACACGGCCTTATGTCTACTCCCACATTCCATATTTCCATCTGTGTATAATTATTATTTACTAGTTATAACTTATAAGTACTAAGTAGGTAATAATAATAGTAATACCATTGGGAATCGAATAAAAACAATAATTAAAAACACACAAAAAACTCCGCGACATTTTCTTTTTTTTTTTATGTATAAAACACTAATTAATTTATTGAACAAGCATTTAATTTTTTCCCCTGTACTGGATCCGCGCATGATGGACTGTAGACGTAGAGGTATACGAAACGGAAAAACGAGATTCCTTCAAGTCGGGTATACGCGTACAATAATCGAGGATTGAATCTTTTTTCGGTGCGTATTTCATGTCGCGCGAATTATTTACTATACGCCCTTTTTCCGTCGCGTTCGATCCCAACACAAATTTACGATCCCAAGATCCAGTCGAGATAAAATATAATATACGATAAAGATAATATTTCACTCACCCGCTAACGGTCTGGTCGAGCACGCAGTCGACGTGGTCTATAGCATTGTTTTGTTGTTCTTCTTCCGCGACCTGCTGCCGATCCAACAGCGGCGTCCGGTCAGTGACATCGTTGGCTTCGTCGTCGGCGGCGGCGTTGCCGATGAACTTCGCCGCTCCAATGAATTCGCGGTGTTGTGGTCGGTGTGATCTTAGATCGGATTCATTTCTTCCCCGTTGTACCGCCGCCACCGTGGCGAACGACTCCGGTGATACGGCCGTTATCACGTCGTCGATGGCCGACATTTTCTCGCGAAATCGAAACGACTACTTATATGACCTCTTATATTGTCTTAAAATGAAAAGTACCTACCAAAAAAGCCACTGGATCCCCGGAGAATGCGACGACACTACTACGGACGGACGCGTTATCACGGCGTAGCGCGATGTTATCATGTATAAACTTTATTATGTATAATATTATATTCGTATGTATAAATTAATTTAATTTAATTATTGACTGATCGCGGACAGTGGACCATCGCGAGATTACGGATCACACCAACATCAGAGTTTTCCACTTTCTTGCTCGTATCGACAGGTCAATACCGTTCGTAATTATTAATTAATCACGTGCACAATGCAATACGTACGGGTATAAAAACATAAATTGAGTTATATAATCGACATAACCACTTACCAATGGTATGCGCGACATGCTCGACGACCTTTCAATGGCGTGCGCACGTGTTTCTTTTTTATAATGTCCAACGGCTGTTACTCGATGAACACATCTTTTTTTCTTTTTTCGTGGTTATAGACTGCTTCTTACTTGACCCGTTCGTCGGCTGTACTGAAAAGGAAAACGATTATTAGAGAAAGACGTTAATATACGGAATAAAAAAACAAAACGTGTGCCTACATAATAATAATAATAAAGTTTTATATTATTGTTACAATATAATATGATTATAGATTATATTTTATAATATAATATATTTAAGCTGGTTCATGCTATACGCCGCATCTGCGTCGTGACGTGTTACGTATACCACACAGGTTGCCGGATTGGTATTAAAACATTGGTAATGTTTACTATGTATAATCATTATAATAAACCGAAAACTCCGTGGTCTGATAATACAGTACCGTTTGAACCCGCCATAAAGGCCTATGGATGATGTTTGTGGTCACAGGTGGTGTTACGGCTGTCACGCTTTACGGCATCGGTTTTGTTATTATCGCGAGAGACAAGGCGCGCGGTCGACGAACGATACGACGAATGCAATAACTATTGCCTAACTGCAAAATTTAACGGTGAAATTATTAATGCCGTACAATATTCGTTTATTCAAAACAAAAGATTTATTTTGTAAGAAAACGATTTTTCGATTTTTTATTACATTTAGATATTATTATATTATTAAATAAGAAAAATATCAAATATAACATACAGGATATCCATGCAAGGTCTCCTATTTCGGTATACGAGCATAGATAATAAAATAATGGATTTCTACCTTATCAACGTTCATAAACTATTATGAAAACTGAGGCGAGTTAGTTATCATGGTAAACTTGATAGGTAATTATTGATTATTTACCCATTTATTTATTTCTTATTAAAATTTCGAATTTAGGTTTAACAATAACAAATTGTATTAACTTAAAAGTTAAAACTTTATTTAAGTATAATTTATAATATATACTACGTAGATAATAATAATTATTTACCTACTATTTACTTTTACATTATTTACAAATGGATTTATTATTAATAAAACGTTATAAATTATGATAAATCGCCTCAGTTTTCCTCCCCTACAATTACCCCTTACGGAACACTACCTCACATTGTATCAGTATATAGGTAGCCTATCCATTACTCTATTATCTATGTATTTGAGTATACCTATATATACCTATATATTATATCTAATCACAAAAATATATTATTATAGGCTTAGTTTTCTTTTTATACTTAAATTTCACAAAATTTAAGTACGTATATATACTATTTCTGTCAGCATTGTTAAAATAATTACTAATCGAACGTCGGACCTAGGACGTTTGATAAACAAACTATATAATGCATTATACTCATTATAGCAACGAGTAACCCCGTTGAGTTACTTTACCGCAAGTTTTCATCAGACGTATGTCACGTCTTATACAAAATATTCAATTTATCAATGACTTATATCCAACTACCATTTTTTGATTTTACAGAATTTCTCTTCCTACTTATTTTGATTTCTAATCCGTTCAAAATACAAAAAAATCTCTGTACATTATTGGTTTGTTTTCAAATTACATTTTTATAGATGATATAGGTACGACATCGGTACAACGTACTATTTATGTGGCTTACAAATTAATTGACCCCCCAAATATTATTGATAAGTTTTAACAGATAAAAATGAAATAATGTTACATAAGTACTTATATGTATATATAATAATATAATATAAGCTTACAAAAATTAATTATAATTTAATTAGTTCTGTCTTCTGTGTATATTTCACAACTATTCGGGATCATTGTTTATAGATTCGTTTAATTGATTAATTGAATTGACGAAATAAATTAAATTCAATATCCCAATATTTAATTTCATGGACTAATAAATTAAACCATAATTAAATAATAATTATTTTTGACCCTAGGCTCTTAAATAATGAACAATACATAACATAATTTATATCACGTTGCACGTATACACATACCTAATCGTACAATTTGTATAAACAATAATTAATAGAAATAAAACACTATTTTTGAGTATTTTACTATTTTGATATTTGATTCTTTAGCTAAACTCAAAAATCGAAATACATAAATATTTTATATGATAGATTCCTGTTTTCCGGATAAAGTAGACATCTAAATATTTATATTTCCAAATAAATTAACATTATAATTTTAAAATACAAAACATGATTAACGTGAAAATGATATTAATATTAGTAACCGATAATATTGATAATACAGAATACATTTTTAATCTTAAAGTAAAAATCAGATCACCTGTTCAAGATAATAATTAATGTTTAAAATTTAATTATCTTGCAATACTGAGTGTATTATTTAAAATCAAATAGATAACTTATACTTATATGCAATATTGCAGTAATGAATTAAAATTTAATTTCGTGTACCTACCTACAGAAATTATTCCGTTTTTCATGTTCTTAATGATTCAATTTCCTATGATCACAGTAATTTCATTCGTCGTACGTTATAAACTGTCAATATAACTGATCACATAAAAAAATCTCTTTCTATTCCAAAATAATTCATTTTATTTATATATATTTATCTATATAGGTAAACTTTCATTCCTTCGGGTCGTCGATTTCAAACTGGAAAAAAGAAAGAAAAAAGTAAACTTTCATTATTTTATTGTCATTGTTATCACTACAATTTATTGTATTTTATATGTATTTATTTAACCTGTATTTTACAAAATTACCCGTTTAGACGTCTAATAAATAAATATGTCAAAATGGTAAAAAAAAAAACAATAATATGTATTATGTAATAAATTATGGAATGTATACCTATACTTCAAATAATTTATTTCCACATAAATATTAGTTTCAAAAAATATAGTATTACATTCCATTGTAATATTCGATCTTTATCATAATACTATGAAATATATTAAATTACCAATTCACAATTATGGCCGATGTACTTACCATCATGTACAACATTATATTATACGTAAATTATTTATGGTAAATATACAAATACAATATTATATAATATTGTCTACGTATACATGTAATATACTCGTATATAATATAATGCGTTCGGGATTAAAAATTATTTATAAAATTAAAATTGTTGTGGTTTGAAAAAACTATTTATTAATTAATACAAATTTATTAAAAAAAAAATTATTTTCTCTTTAAAAAAAAACTTTGCTAAAATTATAAAATTTTAATCATTTTGTCCTGAGTATACTATATTCTTTTTAAATCTATTTTATTTATTTAAATTAATTTTTATGTCTGTTTGCATTAATTTTTATTTAAAATTTGTTAGTATAGATTATGGAACAATATTTTAGAGAATAATTCACTAAAAGTCTCTTTTATATCTAAACTTTACATTATATATAATGTAAGTTACACAAAGCTAATAATTTCAAAAAAAATTTACAACAAAAACTAAAATAAAGATATACCTAATATTATGGAATGTAATGTATTATAAATTATAAATTTATAATTATGTATCTATATAATATTGTTACATTTTTATCAGTGTGAATGTGTGATAATATGTTTATCAAATAAAGATGTAAAATTATTGTAAACATATTATATATATAATATTATAAATTAAAATAATTAATAATTATTACAAATTATATGCACCTAGTACCTACCTACGTGTATTATGCATAAAGCATAATATTATACTCGTACACCTAGTTAATTAGTAATATTATAAAAATCGTAATTTATCACATAATAAACATATTGAAATAATAGGTAGGTATTGTGTAATTATCATTAAATCAATATTAATTGACTAATATAAATAATACGTTAATGAATTGAATAACATTAATTTTTCAAGATCAAAAAATAAAAACAATTTTTTAGACGTTTGTATAATATTGGTATAGTGCAGAATCACATAGACATAGTTAATGTACAAATGAATTCAGTTTTTGTTTAATTTTATATTTAAAAAAAAAAGTAATTTTCAAAGCATTATAATTTATTAAAGCTACTTTGAAAAATATGTATGTAATAAAAAATGATAAATGTTAAGAATTTCGAAAAGAATGTGCTGCAAGGTAATAGCAGCTAATATATTGTCAAACTATAAGTAACACGTTCTTAATGAAGTTGTTGGGCCTTATCATTATATTTTACGTTTCGTAGATCGTAGTATATAAATTTATAATGTAATTTATTTATTTCACGGTACGTTTTATTTTCATAGATGATTTACATTTATTTATGTAGATTATTAGTATTGTTTTATCCTTATATGGTCACTTAAATAACATTTCGATTAGTCAAGTGTGAATAATATTATGAAAGCTATAATTAAGTAATATCATTAATTATCCCTTATATTATACTTTTATATTGAATTATTTAATATTAAATACAAATTATGGCTATTAACATTTACATTTATTTTACACGGTGTATTTTATGTACAATTTTTTTAAATTTGTTATATACAAAAAAATATAAGTAATAATTTATAAAATATTTATAAACAGTATAACCATTATAATTAAACAATGCAAGCAGGAAATACGTTTTTTATGGAGATTTTTAACGTCTTTTTTGATATGAATAATAATTATTAAATTTTATAAAAAATATAATTAAATTCCTTTTTTTATTAAAAAAAAAAATAAATAATATGTTATATTTTTTTTCATGAATACACTACTAATCATTAAATTTTCAAAACTTCATAATACTATAAATATTATAAATTTATAATACTTTAAAGATGCCTATATGTAAAAAAAAACAAAATTTTAAAACCTAAAATTAGCTTTCACATTTAAGTTTAAGTGACAACTTTCGACTAATACATGTTTTTTGGTTATTATTTAATGAGTATTAAAGAATTTCAGTTGAAGTGATATAGTTTAATATTTACTTGTAGCTTAACATTTCAAAAAACGTTTCATTATTTTTAAACTACGTGTCAGTCAGTATTCATTAGTCAAAAAGTAAATTTATATTTGCCAACTCAAAGTTTTGAAATTGACCAATTTTTCGCATTTAGCGCGCATTTCTTTTCTCATAATGATTAATATTATTTTCATAACTAAACATACGTATTCTCATATACTCGTATATATATATTTTATAACTAATAAGTAATATATATTTTTACATTCATAAACCAAACGTAGAATAAACTACTGTCAAATCGAGAAAATACTCGTATATATAGTCGTAAATGTGTTAACCATATCGTACAACTGCTTTAGATAATAATATATACCTACTTGTTTATATTTCTATTAAACACGCGTTAATCATAAAATATTGTAATGTACCTAATGTCATATACCTATCAAGAAACACAAAATATTTGATTAATATACACTAAAGTATTTAGAAAGATTTTAAATATACTCGTATATGTTAATTGATACATGAAAATTAGGTAGGTATGTAATATATTTCATAAACGTGAACTATTTAATCATTCATCTATCACGTGAAACGTATACACTTATTATATACATATAATAAATAATAATGATCAATCAACAACTTTTCTGAATTAAGTAGATATACTTGTATAATATATATATCCATTTAGACATACAGGATTACGATTACTATATTATGATTAAAAATTCGTGTTATTGAATTCTGTATAGTCATCTGATTCAGCAATATATAACACAAATACATTTTAATGGATATATTATTTTTATAACATATAATTTTAATGTATAATTTTATACTAAAACATTTATTGAAGTACATATTATAAAATAATAATTTAACCATTACGTATAGACATTATAATTTTTAAAAACCAAAATTATCGTCGAAAACCATCTTGCGAAATTCTCTCGATTATTGCGTTAATTATATTATATTATATATTTAGTAAAAACAATGTATTTTTGTACGTTGACATTTACTTATACAGATTGTCTACTCAATGTCGTAAACATATGTTTTGTTAACGTTACGTTAAACCTAAACTAATTTATATTTAAAATCGTTTTTTTTTTAATTATACCTAGTAGCAATGCTACGGTTTTCATAGCACAAAATTTTGACTACCAAATCAATAATTATCATTTGCCATCGTTTTATTATCTATACTATACAACGATGAAAATTAATTAAATTTAATTATTTATGACGCAATGTAAATTAACATCGTTCAAGTATTATATGTTATAAATTAATAATTGTTAGGTATTTAATTTAAAAATTTTATACCGGAATTATACTAAAAAAACTGATTTAAAATTATTAAATTTCTATTATTATAATTTATGTTAATTTGATAAAAAATATTTTTTATTTTCCATATTCAAATAAGGAAATTACATACCAATATATACCGTTTTGATCACTTTCTATAAAATATATAATATAATATTATTATTTATTTATTTTAATTATGTATTATGAATACATGGGCGTAAGCTCTTGATTATAAAATAATACAAAGTACAGAATACATATTAATAAATATACATATTAACAATAAGATTACAAAAATAAAACAACAACAAAAATATGAAAATAAAGGGAGAGAGAAAAAAACATAAATATAAATACATATGATATAAATATAGTAAATATAAAAAGTTAACAATCAAAAGAAGAAATTAGGAACGTTGGGTCAGCATTGGCACAAGACATTAATAATCGCCTAATTGGTTTATTACGCATGAAGTTGGTAGCAGAATATTACGGTATAAAAAAAGGTGCATTATTTCTAGGAGGAAATTTCTACTCTGAGGAACCCTAAATGATATCAATGATAGGTCTGATGAATGGACTTTATTATTTAAAATATCATTTTAAAATGTAATTCCTGCGGAACGCCTACGATCAGCCTACGATGGTTCCACGTCATTTGGCCCGGTAAATTATATCCGGCGACAATTGATCCGTGACATTTGATCCGGTTCAAAAAGGACCTGTACCAAAAATATCCTGCTAAAAATGTCCGGTAACAAAAAAAAATATAAAATATAAATTCATAGTTATTTTTTAATTATTTTATTTTATTTTTATAATTTTCAAAAACGTCATAATATAGAATACAAATGTTTATAAATTAAAATTATGAACGATACCCTTCAAAAACGGATGTATCGCTATCTCCGGCATAATAATAATACTTATATCTGATAAATCGTTGAGAACTGATTAGATTCGTTAATTCGTGGTTTTTCTGACCGTTTTCTGTATACGAGTATAAGGTAATATAAGGTGGATTATATATATTATGTAGGGACTATTATAGATTATTTTTCTAAAATACTATGATACTACAAAAAATATCAATACGTATTTGAAGGTTATCGCTCATAATTTTAATTTATAAACATTTTTACTTTATATAATTATTATTTTTATAATGAATTTTTAACTAACTAATTTCTATATATTTAATTCATATTTTATATTTTTTTGTTACCGGACGTTTTTTAGCAGGATATTTTTGGTATAGGTTCTTTTTGAACCGGATCAAAAGTCGCGGATCAATTGTCGCCGGATTTTATATACCGGATTAAATGACGGGTCACGGCCTACGATAACTTACAAAATATATGAAATATTATATACATTAAAAATATAATCTATAAATTAATACATGTTAATTAATAATTCTATCGCTAAATTTTATATAGGTATTTATCATTTAGGTATTTACTAATTATACTGTCTTTTATAACTCATATTAGTTTAAATTTAAAAAAATCTAATTTCAATCTCAGGTTTTTTACAATACCCGAAGAATATTTTAAATAACTTTTATTCATTTTTACAATTTATTATTTTTTTTAGATTTTTTTATAAAAACTTGCAAATATGATCAAGTAAGAGAATAGATTCATTAAAACCGTATAAGTAATTAGTCATTTAAATAATATCGTAATTTATGTACACTAAACTATCACGTGTATTGGGTTTGTTTTAACAGGTTACAGATATTTTTAAACAAATTTACATTCAAATTTAAATAGGTAATACTAAATTAATGTTTTTTTTTAACATACAAATAATATGTAAGAACAGGTTTATTATAAATGATTTACGTTTATCTATGAAAAAAAAATATTTTAACGATTTAGTGCAACATATGTTTCTAAATTTGATTATAAAAATAATAATAAAAAGCAAGGGAGGGATACTTGTGTGGAAGGGATACAGGTGTAAAGAGGATAGTGTTGAATTTTAATTAACATTTGAATGCAATGATCATATTACATTCGTATAAAATCGATTTTGAGCGAAGTTCATCAGATAATAAATGTAGGTACTGATTACAATTTTTACATTTATCAGTCTCTACGTTCAATATAAATAATTTATCATAAAATCCTTAAATAAGTCATACCTACATACCCAAATCTGACATATCGCTCAGAATCGTTTTTTGAATGTAATGATTTATCATTTCATTCAAATTTTAATCAAAATTCAACACTATCCTCTTTACACTTGTATCCCTTCCCTTGATTTTTCAATAGTAATATATAGTGATAAGAAATATAAATATATGTAAAATAAATCAAACCTAAAATCGTAATAATTCTAATAATATTTTAGGATAATTTTGAGCAAAGGTGGTTTTGTTTTACGCAAGATAGAAATATGAAAATATCTTTAAACATTCAATTTCAAGACAAATTTAAACAATTAATTCATATGTACGAAATATATCGAATTAAAAATATAAATAGTCATATAAAATGAACAATTATTATTATAGATTCGTATGAGTATACATTTTTGGCGTTGAAATTCAATAAGATAAATAAAAATAATTCGACTAGTTAAAATCATTCGCATACCTACCTATTACTTATTAGTATTAGTCACAAAACTTACGTTGTAAATTCATAATATTGAAATGATTGAACATATCAATAAAACGTATATAGTACTATAGTAGCAACTATATATAGGATTAATATAAAAATACAAATAAAATAAAAAAAATTTTTTATTTAAAATATAATGAGAGATGGCTGGAACACAATTACCCACATATTATGTTAAAGTTCATTTGATATAGAAACTTAAGTGTATAAAATATAACGCGGTCATTTTGACTGGAAATAACGAGAATGTTGATGATTGATGAAAAATATTTTTTTTCACCCAGACGAAAAATACATCCCACGTAACCTACCAATAAAAAAGATACCTACCATTATTTTAAAAATGTCTTTGTATAAATTACTGTTATCATGATAAATTCTTTTCGAAATATTTAAAGTTTGACGTAAGTAGCAATAATAATTTTACAATAATGGCGACACGTATGCATACAATATACCTATAAAACATAACCTTATAATAATACTATCTTCTCGTCGATGAGCGTCCCCATATCGCGTGTAGACACATTAAAATGAACAATGCTAAATATAACAAAACGAAATTATCCGAAAAATTAAAACAAAATATTTTTTAAAAACCTAAAATATAATTATAAACCAACTAACGAATTGCCGTGTTATTTTATTATACCCATAATAGTAAACGCAATTACTAATATATATTTATACATGAAACCAAAATATCTGCAGTAAATTAAAGTCTAAAGAGGAAAAGATGAAATCCTTTTAAATTATAGAAAATCTAATAGACCATGTAAAGTAAAGCACGAAATATTTAAGCGCAATAATATGAAATACGCGATTTGTTAATAAAAATAATAATTATCAAATACTACATAGTATTCTTATAATTAAAATAATAATCATTTCAATAAATATTAAAGCATCGTTAGTTTCAACTATTTTTTTATCGGTTTATATCTTACATATTTTATTTTTTATTATCACACTATATAATTTGTATAATATGATCGAATTACCGTTTTGCAGGTTTCGTCAGTAATGTGGTGAACATAAAAAAATGTAAAAAAACGTATAACCTAATTAAATTACGGGCTAGTGAGAAATAAAATTTTGAAACGAAAAAATGCGCTTGATAGAATATAGTTATATTTATCTTTAATGATGTACTTTATGTAAAAATTATTCACATATAATAATAATCGACAACATTATCTAAACAACTAATAATTATATATTACGCGTAAATACTCGCGGTTAATTATAATTTTGAAACGAAACACGTTATAATAATATGAGAAATTCGTATAAAAATTACGATAATATTATTGGTAAAAAACGACGTAGTGCGTGTTAAAAAAAAAAGGGAACAATACGTCATAATATTTTTTAGATTTTTATTGCGCCGTTGATGCAAACCCAGCGATCTTTTAGTTGCCTTTGCGCACAACATAATTTACAGTTGGCCGAGTCCCGCGAATACACATTATTTTAATACGTAAACGGTCCCGCGAATACCGCTAAGTCTGAAGCGAAAAATCATAATATATAATATATGACACGCACACGCCGCGGTCGTATATTAATCAGGATGTGTATCGTGCGCAAACATCATTCGAAATTAACGTGATAATTGAATCAGGAAGTCCGACAAAATCCCACAACTGCCAGTGGTGTCTTCTTCTGCGCCAACGACATCCAGTGGCGCGTATTGAATTTGTTATTCATATTACACAATAAGAATAACCCACATATTTTGTTTTTTCCCCCAACCGAATTCTAAAAAATATTGCAATTCTCATTCTGCGCGTACATATATAGTTGAATTATTCATGCGAATGCGATATCATATTTTATGTATAATAAAATTTTAATGTCATAATATATGATATAAAAATAAATTATAACTTAAATGAGACCAGCTCGATCTGCACGTATAGAATATATATTTATTATTACATATCATTCATAATTTTATATTATCATGTTATAATATTTTGATAATCACGCGACGCGTGATTCGTTTCTCGGAAAAAATTGTAAATAAACTGATTTTCATTAAAATATTATAATATTGTTCAATTTACATAATATGGCTGCTGCAATGGGAACTCATTTATACTTAAGAATCTAGTAGAAATCGCACCGATTAATACGTGCTTGTTCTGTTATCATTTGTAGCAGTGGCGTCAGTGGCGATGGTGCGCTTGTGAATTATATTATTAAATGTAATATATATATATATATTTCTACGAATGCAGTTGGTCAACTGGTGTAAACGTGAGGTCAGCCATGTATGTAAGCCGACCGAACCGACCTTGGCTGTGTCGCCGCACGTACGCACCAAATTCCCTATTTTATAATAATATAATAATATTTTAATCGGAGAGCGCGTAAATTATAATATCTTTAAATGAATAACGTTTTCCGCGGTTCTCCGTGACGTCGATGACCGCAAAAATTTCTTACCTCTGTCCTATATATGCGTGTAAGTTTCATCATGCACAAGGGTACAAAAAAAAAAAAATATGCACGATATCGCGATGAAAATAAACATTATCATCCCTCATCGTCTATAAAATCTAATTTTATCTTTATAAAAAAATAATTCATTTATATTTTTACTCATTATCCATATGCATCATGACAAACGAACAAAAGTGTAAATCTGGCATATTACTAATAACTATAAATAGGGTTTAAAATGTTTAAAATAATGTTCATTATTATACATCACATACTCTTTGCATATTATGTAATATGTTGATGTGGTTTTTTATTATTTTAACTGTTTATTTTGTACTTGCTATTTGCTGATTTTAATTCAATATTTTTAAATATAAATCTCTGGAATTTTAATCTCATGAAGTGATAAACTAATAAAAGATAATAAAAGATAATAAAAGATAATTTATTAAAATTTGTTTTGATTTCTTCTTTATTACGGTCGTTTTCTTCTCATGGACGCAACTAGAGGAGTGCTGGGGGGCTAAGTACCCTCAAAAACTATTTAAAAAAAATAATACTTTAACTTTAATAAGCGTATTTGTTAATAAATTATAAATATAATTATTTGGAACTTTAGCCCCCTTAAATTTTAAACCTAGTTGTGCTTATTGTTTCTTCTATTGAATATCCTCAATGATATAATGTAATTACGATAATAGCCATTGGTAAAAATTAAGGGAAAAGAGTATGTGGTCATTTTTATTCACCTAATCCAGCTCTATTATAATAATAATAATAATTATTATTATTATTTTAATGTATATTATATTAGTTCGTACATATATTAATACGAGTATTATAAATATAACTTTCTCTATTAGACTAAATCGTATTACAATAATATTTACAATAGGTACCTATAAGAACTATGAATTTAATTCAAAAGAATTATAAAATGTGTTCTTATAATAATAGTTAAATATTTCTTTATTTGTTATTATACTATTAAAGTATATGTATTTTAAACATTATAATATAAATTATATTATATATACAATAAAACTCAAATATACAAAATTAAAAGCTATTCCGAGTCCTATGAACTATATGATATATTTTATCTAGAAATAATACAAATAAAGTTATAAAATTAGGCACCTACTCCTGCTACTGCCTACTTGTAATTATCTTTTTTTTTTTTTTTTATCAATATTCTAACTATACCTACTATAAAAATTAAAATTAAATCATTGTTTTTTATATTTATTACATTATTATTTTATATCACAATAATAATATAATAAACAGCATACCTATCTCATACTAATTATTAGCGTATTATACGTGTAGTAATACTAGTAATCTATACTTGACACCTAAGACGTTCATTATTTATATGGTTTCCGCCAAGTGTTTTTTATGCGATTAACGTACCTAGGTAATTTCTAAAAAATAATTTTGTAATTAAAATGTAATTACATTACTCTCTTAATATTTAATTTAAAATATAAGTTTTATGATCAAATATTCAAATTATTTGCGACATCAGATTGTTTAAAAAATAATTATCATACATTCAATAAATAAATTATTCAAATTGTATAAAATTATAAAACGAGATACAAAAAAGAAGAAAAAAAGATAAAAGTAATTAAATTAGTAAAGTAAAAAAGTGAAGATACTTAAAAATATCAGTGAAATTAAATAATAAAAATAATGTTTAATAAAAATAATTAATAGCTTCTATATCTAAATAATATTATAATATTTTTTTAACCAATTCCATACAGCCATAATATATAAACATTATTTATTACACTAGTCACTATTATAGTATAGTAATCAAATTAATTAGTATGCATAGTATCCCATTGTAGGTCGTAAATATTACAATATTTAATTCACATTATAAAATATATAAATATTAAAATATAAATTTATAAATAAAGACTTATTAAATCACAGATAAATTTATATCGTGTCATTATTTAGCAGCGTGTTTAAATATTAGATATATACTGTATAATATAATAATTATAAATCCCAATTCGAACAGTCAAAAATATGAATAATTATTAAAATATAGTATAAAGTGTCCCTAAATAATAAAATAAAATTACCCATATTTTCAAATTATATAAAACTTCGAGAATTATGATAGTAGCGTTTAAAATTCTGTAAACATTACACTCTATGATCATTGTTCAAGTAGGTTAATAATGTATATTAATTATACTAATCTATTATATTATGATCTCGAGTCTCGACCTATATTTTTTATATATGAGTTTATTATACTCGTAATAGTTTCATACTCTCACTACTCACTCGTCGATAAAAGTCATGGAATACGCGTAAGTATAAGTAATATTATATATAGCATATAGCTATAATATTATTAATATATGAAAAATGAAATTTAAAATTCGAATTTTATAACGTAAAAATTGTACAATATATCATATAAGTTTTAAAAATCGGATTTTTCTTTTCAGCCGAATAAGAAAAATCGTAAATCATCAATGAAAATTATTCAATATGCATCTTCACATTATTATAATAATGTAATGTATCACGTAAGCTCACTTAATATTATAATTGCACTGGACCGGTTTTCGTCCTTCGAGAAATCATTAATAATTAATATTTTTACTACCAATTAAAACTACAACATATTTTATAATAACATAACAACATGGTATAATAATAATGAATAATGATATACCAATCGATCGATTAACTTAATGTGCATAATATTACATACCAGTGTAATTATTATGATATTGACGTCAAGAAAAAGTATTAATAGTAATAATAATCGTTTACTATTTAGATCAAAAACGTCGTACACATGCAATCCAAATCTACACCTGTCTCAGAAGGCCATCTTATAAATTATTTTCTATCCCACTATACAAAATATTTACGTCATATCGATCATTTTGTGTGATGGTAAAAAAATTTCTTAGCGAGCACATATGCAATGATATGACAGTATAAGGATTCATCCGGTACAAGCACTTCGCGTTTATAGTTTTATACATAATATAGTGACGTCGAAAATCGTAAACCGAGTCGTATTTTTTTATTTTTATTTTTAATATTAGTTTTAGTACGATAAAATAATATTTTTATTTTTTTAATCGATTTATTCTTCTTTGATAAAAATAAATAAATCTTCAACATCTCTTGTCATCATGTACTCGTATAACAGTCGTATAATATGTTACCGAGTTTATCTAAATGATATCAGTGGAATATGGCACGCAGTTATATCAAAATTATGACTTGAAGATGTAATATTATTACAATATAGATATCATATAATATGTAATTTATATATTTATGTATTGGCGACAAATATTCAGAATATTAAATTAAAAACGATTATTTAAAAAAACAAATTATTTATCAGTATTATCAGTGTTCTACTGAATGAGTGATGCCACTGAATGCAGATAAACATTTTAAAGGTTCAGCACAGCGAAAAATGTTCTAAATTATCATGGTTGAAGTGAAAACAAATAAAAAATATTGTTAAGAAATAGTGATCAGTGTGTTTTTATATATATATATATATATTAATTTGATTTAGAAGAATATTATTAAGATAAATCTATTTTCATCACTTTAAACAAGTGTTAAATATTTTAATAAACAAATAATAATAAATATGATGAAAAACAAAAACGGATTAATTAGTATTATTGTAAGTCATATTTTATTTTCACAGTATTATTATTTATTTACATATTATAATTAATTTTATAGGTACTTATCATAATTATTGGCAGCTTGCGCTAATATTCTTTTCGTTCGTTTTTAATAGATATTATTTTTTGTACAAATTCATTTAATATATATACCTACTTCAAATATACAGGTAATCATTTTTTAATGATATATAAACTATAATAAAGTTTATGATTAATTTCATGATATTGTGTTCTATTCCATTTAAGTCAGATATAAATAATATGATATGATATACGAGTATAATCATATTCATTATTATAATATTACATTATATGTTATTTAAAATTTACATACTTCGCCGTCAGTAATATTACAAACTTTTTAATACCTACGTATATTATAAAATGATTAGCATACGAATATAAGATTACTGATTACTTGTAGGTTGAGTCATTAAGTACATTTAAAAAAATTTCCAGACATAATTTCCTTTTAACTATTCTGGTTTTTTCTGACGTAGGAAGGAAAACAATTTAACATTTATATACCTAATTATAATATGTAATAAATTTTATTATAATTATATCAAATATATATATAAGTAAAAAAATTAAGTTTTTAAAAAATCTAAAATTATTTTTACTCTAACGATCAAATAAATTAAAGAGTAATTACTTATTAGTATTACATTTCACAGTGACATTGCCATAAAAATGTAGAATACTTGTGTTTTGCTTTATGGTTTATATTTTATACACAAACAAGAAAACCACAAAAAAGAATAGATGTACCTTATTATATCTATATTTTACAAATTAGTAATACCTAAACTAATAAATTATTTATAACATTACATTGGAAAAAACGATAATAACATATTTAATATATTATTTAGTATTTACTTATATGTATATACCATATTATATTTTAGGTTTTTTTCTTGCCCATATCACTTTATCAGTTGAATGCACTTTAAATGTTTACTTAACTTAAGTTTCTTCTTTCCTAAATATTTTACTAACTAACCACACTATAAATATAATATTTAGTATTATACTATTATATGTTGTTATAAGTTATAACTCATAACTTATAACACGTATCTTGGATATTTTACCATGATTTTGTACTTACCTGAAAATATTGTATTTCCAAATGTTAATTAATTTTTTTGTATTATTGAACTTATATGTAGGTTACAAAATATGAATATATATATATATATATATATATATTAAAACCTATAACTATAGAATTCATAATTTGTGTAAAATGTATAAACTTAAACTATAAACATAGACTACAAAACGTATTGATATATATAAAAAAAAATTTTAAGTATAATAATTTTAAAAATGACATATTCAATTAATATACGAGTATAAATATTATATTTAGTCAAATATAATATGATATGTAAAAAAATGATAAAATATAATTTATTAGTTATTAAAAACTTCGTTCACGAAGTATGTGTATTATACATACAATATAATATACCTTTATATATATATTATGTGTGTGTGTGTGTGTGTACTGCGTATTATCTTACTACTATAGGCACACTAGTGTTATATACTTATATTTAACAGTAGGCAAACAAATATGTTACTTCATAAAAATATTAGTTCACATATTTAAATTTAACAATTAATATGTCTATCTTATCTATTTACATGTATAATAATAAATATTAATATAAAAATGAAAAGTTTTCATCGAATTGAAAATTAATAACTTGTAAAATACGTATATTCCATATTAAAAAAAATGAGCTGATACTCCTGCCGCACAGGATACAGGTGTGCGAATCATAGCGTTTAATTTTACTTATAATTTGAATGCAATGATAAACCATTGCATTCGAAAAAACGATTCTGA
>JAIUCT010000019.1:4035227-4072100 GCA_021307375.1 Tetraneura akinire | reverse complement strand
TTTGTTTTTATGTCTGAAGAAATTTTTTCTAACTGAAATAATGCTCCGATTTTTTTATATAGCATTATTATACAATTGAAAAGTAGTAGGTAGTTAGTACTTTATTTAGATCATTTTTCAAATTTCTCTAAATTGATTCTAAGCAATAGGAAAAACTAGCAAAATATGATGAAAAATTTTTATCCTCTTATCCTCTTTACACCTGAATATGTTCCCTTGATTTTCAAATAACATTACGTAGATATACAATAAAAGATGTATATATTATGTATTAATTATAAACATTTTATTTTATTTAGTAATTTGACTTTATTAGGAACCTAACTAATTATTTTTTTCCTCATAACAGTTGAACATATTGTTTATAGTTCTAGTTATAGTTGTTATTACCTTGTTATTACTTTGAAATAAATCAATGTATATTTGTATTTTTCAGGTATACAGACGTTATAAACTTACAAAATTAATTTACATTTGCTGTTATATTTAAATTTTTAAAATTATATTAGCTACTATAAAAGATGTATTATTAATATTATGAATTAATTATAAATATTTTATTTTATTTAGTAATGTGACTCTATTAGATACCTAACTAATTATTATTTTTTATTTTGATAACAGTTGCCAGTTGGACATATTTTTTATAGTTCTAGTTAAAGTTGTTATTACCTCTTATTATTACTTTGAAATGTATCAATGTATATTTGTATTTTGTAGGTATACAGACGTTATAAACTTACAAAATTAATTTACATTTGCTGTTATATTTAAATTTTTAAAATTATATTACCTACTATAAAAGATGTATATTAATATTATGAATTAATTATAAATATTTTATTTTATTTAGTAATTCGATTCTATTAGGTAACTAATTATTTTTTTCTTGATAACAGTTGAACATATTTTTTATAGTTCTGGTTATAGCTGTAGTTATTACCTACATTTTTCCCCACATTTTGTTATCTAAGCGTGTTTGTTTATTAAATAAATAGATACGTAAAATAACGTCCTCGAAGATATGTTAATAAAATAATATTGTTAGGTATAAGTAAATATTTTATTAACATTTGTTATATACTCGTATTTATAATGAAATCTTATATATTATGGAAAACTATGTGTATTCGTTGTTTAATATATATAGAATATAGGTATATTCTCACGGAAATAAATAAGCTACCTATTCATTTATTTTATTTTACCTACCCAAAATTGTAATGCATATTATTAATATATTATTATTAAAGAATTCACAACTGCCTTTAAACTGATTTGTCATAAATTATTTAAATATTTTTTAAGTAAATAAAATAATAATAGGCATTGTATTCAAATACAAATTAACTATATTAGGTTATCTTATTCATAAATCCATTATTATATATTATTCCAGTACATACTTATACAGAACTGAATAATATTATTTGAATTCATTCTTATATTTTTTATTATAGAAAATTATTTTTTTTTTTTATTAATATTATTTAACCTCTTTATAAATTTTATTACTATTACCTACTTATTATATAATGGTATTTATTATTCATAACCATATGGTGGGTATCTGAATTATGGATTTAAATATTATAATACTTTTTATGCATATACTCTAATACCTATAATATTTTATAAATATTAAAATTTGTTTTTATCCGTTTACGTGTTTATAATATTAATTTGAATTAAATAGTGATGAGTCATGATTAATGCGGCACATTTGAAAATTCTTAAGTTTTCCTTTGCTATGATTTCCAAACAATAATCAAGCGTGCAAACATAATAACAACTATAATAATACAATAATAGGTAGGTACATTGTAAAATATTACAAATATTTATCGCATCATAAAGATATAAAATAAACTTATTAACATACTAGCCATGTCGTTTAATATGAGTTTCGATACAAATTTTTTATTGAAACGTACAATAATATTTACTAGTAAATGAATTTGATATCAGTACTATTATAATCAAACAAGTAAAACACACCAATATAAATCATATTGTTTTTGAAATACAGACTTTATAAACAAATAATAATTATTATCTGGGTATAATAAATTATATATTATCATTTTTACCAAAGATGGTCAACTTTGGGCATGCATACATTGCGCATACCTGAAATGGCTAAAACCACTATAGAAATAATATCATAATTATTTAAATAGTCCGACCAAAATATTATTTTATTGCACATTGTATATACAATAGGATTTATTTCATACGTAAATATTATTCAATAAAACCACGTCTACATGTATTACATACCTATGATGATCTACTAGTCTAGTCTTATAACTTATAAGAAATATTTTAAATATAATATTTAAAATACAATATTCTTATAAAATAATTAAACAAGTACGATTATAATAAATTATATAAAGTTAAAAAAGGAGTACAACCCGTGTTGAAAGAAAATATATTTAAAATACAGTATTTACCATTCATTGAACTTATATAGTAGACCAAAAACCGTCCAAAAAATTATTTAACGTATAGTTAACGGCAATCTGTGTATTGTATGCCTATTATTATGTTGAAGTTATCAATTCTATGTTGAAATTAATCATATAAATTTTCTATTGGATATTATTATACGCTTGGGGCTCGAGTATATTTTATTATGTTTTATAATTTATTGTTCTCACTTATCCTAATTTTATGACAATAAGAGTAGTTATCTCGTTTGAAAATAAATATTTAACGTATAAAGGTTCTTTTGTGTCGACAACAAAATAATATGGTGAACATCAGGAGGTATTTCATTATTAAAAACACATAATTTATACAATATTCTGAATGACACATAAACAAAAAGTTTAAAGAAATAAATTATAATAATTTATACGCACTTAAAATTTCATTTCGTCAATCATCATCATTCATATTATTATTATAACTAATAATAATATTCATTTTCATTTTCACTGTTAAACCAATTTGCAGCCACCAAAATAAATCTCACAATAATTTACTGTAATTAAATTTACCGCGAGCATCACTCGATATTTATTACGATAATTATTATCATATATATTATGGTATTATCATGCCTACCCTCATATTTATAAATTATTAAATTTACATTTTTGCAAAACATCCATTGGACAAACGTGAGCGAAAATTATATAAATAGTACGTACTTATTCCTTTACTTGTAAAGTTGTAAATAGCTACGACGAAATGTTATGAAAATAGAAACACTCGTTATAATATTGTTAAACCGTATATATAGATTTTCGTTTTTACGTGAACGAATAATAGGTAAATATTTAAATAAAAAATTTCGTCAAATCCCAATAGAATAGAATATTATGTAAAATATGACCAAAATGTTAAATAATAATATAATATTTCAATAAGACTTTACCTTGCATTTTTCTGATCATTCGGTTAAACGCACAAGTTACACGCCACGTAAAAAAAAAAATTAAAAACTTTACGATTGTTTGATAAAATATCCGACTGACCATCCATTTCCCCATACGTCAGACGTACAATATTATTATCAATTATCATACAACAATCCGGGGACTCGGGATTCCCGTTGAACGTCGTCAGTCATTCGTGGTAAATCCTTTTACCGCGGTCACAAGAAGGAGAGATTCGAGATTCCACGGAGAGATATTATAATAATTTGACGCCATTGCCGGGACCGTGAAAAATAACGACGCGACGTGGGTGAACCATAACGGCACCCCCATAAATCATAATATAATGACTGCCATGAAAAATATTATACAAAAATATTGTATTATACAAACATATCAAAATACATGAGATACGTATAAATTCATTTAATATTGTGCTGTACACAATTATTTTTTAATATATAAATATAATATCGTTGACAATAATTATAATTATTAGGTATAGTAATATTACAATGCAATAACCGCCGCCGTACATTGTAATAACTAATAATTAACTAATCACTATTTTATATAATAATTAATATTATATTATTATATATTATAATAATATTAATAACATTTGTGTTGTCCTCGTGCCGAGTAGATATAAAAAAAAAATAATAATAACATTTAGGTACTTAATTTGCGAACGCGTGCACAAATCGCACAAATCGGTATTTTTTCAACGGCGTCGTGCAATAATTTACGCCTTGTGCGCGCACATACGAAAACGGACGCCGCGTGTTTTCCTTAATTTGTTTTTACTGTGGCGGCAGTGTCAGAACGGAGGCGATGGTTACATACGTTTTAGGGGTCGGCGAGGTTGGTGCAACGCGTGCGTTACCATGATACGCTGCCGACTTGTGTGAACGTCGCCAGCGCGTCGGTCACGTAGACCACGATGACGCCGCCGAGCCGATATATAAGGACGGTCGTACCGTTCTGCGGTTCTTTTCATTGTGGGACGACCGCGACGCGCGTATCGCTTCGAGTGTCATTATAATTTACATATATTCGGGTTGTTGTTTACGTTCTACGAGTTCCGTATCTCCAACTCATAAATAATTATAATATTGAACTTTAATAACGACCGCGGTCTTCTTTGGTGAAAAACCGTCTTTGGACTTTCTATCGCGGTAAACCGCATTGTCACCGCTCCACTTTTTCGCGGGGGCTCTTCGATATTATATTATTATACTACTCGTCTGCAGGCAGTCAGTAGTATAATAAGCTTATACACACGTCACAAGTTATATTTCGTATAATAAAATTGTCGTGTACTCTTAATACTTACGAAGATGTGTGGCACAGCAAATCACAACAATAACACGGATTACGAGCACCTGAATAAGAGGATGGGGGCAGCGGACACTGCGGCCTACGAGCATTTGGCCAAGGAGACAAAGAAACCAACACATCCGCATCAGATCATGACCACGGTCAAACCGTCCGAGCAAAAAAAATCCAGCGACACCCTGACCGTGATCACGGCTGCCACGAAAACAACAGCGGACAAATTTGCCTTGTTCTTCGAGAAAGTCCAGAAGTCACCAGCATACAAGTAAGTGCACAATGTGAACATTATATAATATATGATATATTGATATTATATTCGTAGTCCATATCGATTATACATTTATACGCGACATAATGAATTAATGTCATTAATTATTATTATGTCGACAATATTTTTATTTTAAATAAACAGTTAAAAGGTAAAGAAAAATATCTATCTTAAAATGAAACGTCTGACAAAAAAAGAAAAAAATTATCGAAAATATTAATATTACAATAATATAATATACATATAACATATGCACTAATATCTCTAATATATACATTAAATTATTATTATTATTTATATATTATTATTTAATTTACATTTAACACACTTATACTCGTAAGTGTGAAATAGAAATCTTATAGAAATCCGTGTCATAGTATTAACATTATTATTATTATTATATAAATTATTTTATATAATAATGTACGTTAAATATCCGTTTCAAATATTTTTATATCTTTCGATAAATGATAAATCGACAATCATAGAGTTTTTTCAAAAGACCAAGTAACTAAAATTTAATATTTCCCTGTATAATATACACAACATGCAGGACGAATCGTAAGTTTCACAATAACTATTAATTTCGCCCTGTACTTGAGTCAATTTGATTATCAATTATTAATTCATTATTCAAAATATTATTGTATAATACTATAATATATAACATAAACGATTATTATTGATTGGTATACAAATAATCCAACCGCGGTTACCACTGCTATATATTTTTGAACATAATGTTATATTATATTATTATGATCTATATGTGTTTTTCACAATACGGTCATAATATATTCGTATTACAAACTATAAAATAAATAAAACGAGGCGCTTAGAAAGTTGTATTATTTAACCGAGGTGATTAAAGGAACGTTTAAATTATTATACATTACCACTACCTACTACTTGGGTATACATTATACATATTTTTGAAAATAAATTATGTCACTATTTTAATTGATATTGTAATTTGTAACTTTGTACTTTCGTGTTTCTTTATATAATACGATGTAATATTAATATTTAATGTCATACTCATAATGTATCGTATCGTACAATAATGATAATATAATATTTTTTTTTTGTAGTTTGATTGTTCTATGACCATATGTGTGAAATATATAATATAATATATATATATACGCATACTGTTATAACTATGAGGCTCGTTAAGTATTCAGATTCATTAATATTTAATATAATCATTTCCTAAATAGTGTAAAACTGTGTAAAATACCTATGAGCTCGACAATCGACGTGGAAAAATAAATTATTTAAATAGAAATGTTGATTTTACTGATATTTGAATCAAAAAACTAGTTTGTAGAATAAATTATGCAAAACAAATGTCAACAACAAGAATTTAATACCCATAAATCTTTTTGTATATTTCGATTGCAATAAATTACAAAGAAAAATCGTTCTTTGTTAGTATGTTGTATGTAAAATAATTTGGAATAAAATTAACATTGACAATATGATTATTTACATAACGATAACATGCCTAATGCACAAATGCGTTATCTAATATTGTACAAAATTGTAATAAATTATGGAAAATATAGTTTTGAAAGACCAAGACGAAAATTTATGTAATTTCGTACTTCCTAATATTATTGTAATTTATTTTGATACAATATATTACAATAATAATACGAGTAATATGAGATTATGAGATTCAAATGCACGATATTATTATGATTTTCTAAAAGAATTACGTTTTTTGATTTATATAAACTATTTTTACCTTGAATTGATGTCACTCGTGAATTTAAAATTGGTCATAAACGTTACGATAATAATTTTATTGTTATTATAATATCATTCAATCTAAACGAAAATAATATCGTTAATTTAATTGTAATTGACGTATATGAAAACGCGCACATTTGAAGTATTTTAGATGCTAAAATTTGACGATTAAAACGTCCTAATATCGTTTTTAGAGGTGGGTTGTTATAACTTTATAAGGTCACTGTATGCCCGACGAGGGAAAGGGACATCATAAACTCATAAACAACCATTTTTTTTTTTTTTTTTTTGTGGACAATTTATGCAGTATTTTATTTTATTACATTGTAAATCGTTTATGTCTTAACTTCTGAGTGTAAAATATACTATGAATTATAGGGAGGATAAATTGTTACAGTATTTTAACGTCATTATGTAAAATTCTTAATATCGCAAATTTGCAACTAAATTCAATATAAATACATATAGTATCAACGAATCAACCATTCAGTTATTTTACTCTTACTTAGAAGTTAGAACTATTACAGTTCATCACTTTTAAAAATAAATGTAGGTTATTAATACAATTAACAAATCGATGTGTCTTAATATTATACCAATAGCCAATAGTCAATAGGTAACAAGAAAAAACTATTTTCATAATATTTTATTATATAAAAATTAAAAACGGTTATAAATCCATGTAGGTACTGGTATTATTAGATACGAAAATTAAAAATAAACCAGAGTTTAAAATTATTAAATATATTTCATACGTTGAATGTTTTTATAGGTATTAAATTTTAATGATTATTATTGAACGTTTTTATCACATAAATATTAATAAGAAAGAAATAAGAATTATGCAAACTGTTCTATTACATATAGTATAAAATATATTCTGCGAATTAAACCCATTCGCGTCATAAAAAAAAAAAAATAAAACCCAATAACAAAATAATATATATATATATATATATATATTATGTATTTATAATTTTATGTGTTTAAATTATTAAATACAACATTAATTTAATTATTTTTTTTTTATAATATAAGTATAAAATAAAATGTGAATACTCAGAAAAAATCTATAAATAATAAAGTATAAAGTAAGGGCAGAAAATCAATTATTCACTTGTCAACCGGATTTAATTTCATAAATTATATTGTTTATACGTATACGTACCTATCAGATGCTATTAATAGTTATAGAACTTATATTATACTAATATTAATACGTGTACATACGATTTTAAAATGAATTTTAACCTACAATTATTATTGACATACCTACACTCTCTAAATTCACCTACTATAACCAATGACATTGAAATTATTTTTACATCATACAATTTTAAATTTATTTATAAATTTAAATAAAAAATACATTTTTCGCTTCACTCAAAATCTAAAATTATAATTTCTAAAATATATTATTTTTATAAAAAAAACCTTAATAAAAATCCATGTGTGATAATAGAATACTACGTAAAAGTTAAAACGAACTTCAAAATAAAACTTTCATAAATAATAACCTTATAAATTTCATGGTTAATGCCAATAATTTCCCAAACTCTTTCCTCTGATCTACCTACAACCTACTAAACTTTAGCTTATAATTAAAAATGTATAGTTAACATGTTGGCATTTTTCATTCAAATAATTTGAAACATTTCCTTTAAATCACATTTTATAACAATAAAATAAGTTAGTGAAAGAATTATTTATATTAAAAATATCATTTAAAATAATAAAAAGACGCTGATTTTCAACCGTGCAAAAAATTATTAATTGATTAAAAAAATATATTATATTATAAAACTAAAAATTATATAAAAAAAATCGTTACGCCAAATGTTCAACCTAATTTCCTGTTTAATCAATTAAACGTATTCAAATGTAAGCGAACCATATACCATATACGTACTCGTAGGTAAATGTTATAAATATATAATGTTGACATGTTGTATTGAATTATAAGAGATTATAGACTGACTTATTTGTTAATATAACAATATAAATTGGGTATCAATATATCATTTTTGTCACACAACATAAAATTATTCGATTTTTTAACATATCAATATAATAATATTATAGTTGAGAAAAAGTCACGAGTCACAGTTATTTACATGCATAGTTACACAAAATTTTGATGTCAAGTCGAACTTTAAATTTTAATGTTTTTCTCTTTCAAATTTTATAATAAACAAACGCAATAATTTAGGTTTTACTTTGCTGTTATTTTACAATATTATGTTTATCAATAGACAGACGGTGATATCATCACTACAATATATACGTATATATAATATTATTAACACGTTTTCTCGAGCATAATATTCAAGTATAAAATAAATTACGTATATTATAAATTATTAAATTTATAATGATTGGGACGAAATAGTTTTAACGTTCAAAGACTATAATATTATTATAATATATATAATACATTTTTAGGCTAAAGCAGCCGCAGCTTATAAAATAATATTATTTACGATACAATATTATTATTAATTTAATATATTTTTTTTTTCGTTTCAGAGTATTGTTTTTCACGCAACCAGCTCACGTCATAATGGCGTTAGCCGTCACACTTGTTGCCGCGTCCATGCTCCCGAGCACCGCGAACTCGAGATCAAACACCAATGGCGAAGTCGTCAAGCCCAGATCGTTTGTTAACTTTGTCTACCTGGCCGCGTTTTGCACGCACGTGGGGGCACAATTCTGGATGACTTTCATTTCAGGTGAACGTTAAAAGAAATCTAATAATTTTATTTAAATTTATAATAATATATTAATATTATATAATATTATAATGTTTATAGTTTACGACTTACATCATCCCAAACTTACGTCACGCGTCTTATATTTTCAATTCTATAAATTTAAAGTATCTCAAACTACAAGTCATAATAAATACATTTGAAAAATATAATAAAATATGTTAAAAACGATACCTACCTACGTCATTCTCGTTTAAAAACACTTTGTATACTTGCGTTAATATATTTTAACACAAGACAATACTGTTTTTCCCATTGCACATTGCAATATTGCATTTACGAATAAACTTTTAGCGTTAATTAAAAAATTAAACGCAGATGAATCAAAGAAGCAGAGAGTATAATAATATAATGCATTAATAAAATATAATACGTATAAGGTATAACCGACGACTTTTAATAATATACTTTGGCTTTGGCACCTGAATTCATTATCACGCGTGCAAAATTTTGACCGTTATGCTACATTCTGTTTTTTTTTTTTTTTTACCTACCAGCAACGAAAATTTGCGTGGGGATCTATGCCAGTAATTGTAAACAATTAGCATGCGAATAATACGCAATTCTGTATGACATTGGACAAACACACAGTATAATGTAATTTAAAAATTGGCATCACGTTATTACGCAGAACAATAATAATATTATTACTTCTTTTTTTTAATCATTTTGATAAATTTTGTGGGCATTTATAATTAAAATAAAAATAAAATTGTGCACACCAACTTAATACAAACTTAATACAAAAATACAACATTATAGTATTATACGTAAAGTATAAACATAATACATAAAGTATAATAATATTATAGTTAAATTTTAAATATAATAAGAATAACTAAATACACATTATATGATACTTAGTTAATGGATAGATAATAATATTACAAATTGATTAAAGTTATATAGACAATAGTGTATATCTTTTAAAAGAGATAATCAACAATAACATTACTAATTATTATTATTATTTTAATGTTTACTACTGTCAAATGTCAATTAAATAGTAACTATACTATTGTTTTATATATACGATCACGTGACGGCTTCAAATATGTTAAATAAAAACTGACAGATTTTTTTGATTTTTAGGATTGAGCTTGTACTTCAACCTGGCTAGACACGCTTTCGGTGACGTCCAAAAAATCCTGTTCCCTAAATACTTCTCACTAAACAGTTTGTTGAGTGCCATCACGCTCATCCAATTTGGCAAGATGCACGTTGCTGCTAACGTGTGGGACGTACACACGTATTTACAGGTACGTCCGATTTATGTTATACTCAATACTGTCGTATACAAATAGTACAGTACGCGTCACGTGTACGAGTTGGTAAATAATTAGAATGAGTTCAACTAGTAGTTCAAGAGCATAGTTACTATTTTATATAGATATATAAGGAATTACCGTGTAAGGTCATATACCTATACTAACTAACCGTGTGTCTGTGTACCTACAATCAGTTATTATTTGAATAAGTATACGTATAATAAAATATATAATATTCAAAATTTCAAAATTTTAAACTTAAAATATAATAATATTAATAATATGAAAACTAGGTACCTATTCAATTTTTCTCGCACGTCACAACAAACATCAGTTATATTATTATTTATTAATATATCCATAATTCATAAACGTGTGCAGACTAGCTAGAAGGAGCCTATTATTCTATTAATTAAATATAATTTCACTTATATGTATGTATAATAATATATTATCATTAATATTGAATTTTGTATTTTCGTGAATAATATCAAAAAGGAAATATCTTATTATTATAACTATATAGATACATCACTTGAAAATGTTGGAAATTAAAATATTACATCAATCTTCGACTCTTACCCGCCCTTGACGGAGTGCATATAAAGGACAAATTTGCCCCCCTCCTCCATAGACACGTATACCTACTGATTAATGATTAATGATTATAATATAATAGGTATTCTATATTTTATACGCGACTGACAGTATATATTATACTATATAACATTATCATCATCTCGAAGATAATAACAAATAAATTGTATTATTTTTTTTTTTTGTCCCGGACAGTTATTCGTGTTGAGTCTGTGCTTCTTGTTGGAGCTGATGATCCGACTGTACGTAGTGCCGCCGCTCTTGCGACTCATCACCGTCAAGACGGCCATTGAAAAATCGGCGGGCGTCGGTAACGAAGTGGGCCACTACGACCTAGGCCGGCTAGTCGACTGTCCGCACTACATGGCCATCCATCGATCATTCCGTCAAGTGCACCTGTGTGTGGCAATTGGCAACGTGATCACCATGATGTGCACGGCGTTCCATCTCGCGTACATCGCGGCCTAATAAACGGCACCGCTGATGATAATAATTTATCGTATACCTACAACATTACCTACTATATATATATCGGTTGTATACGGCACATGAACAACACATTATTTTTTATTATTATTCATTGCGCCAAGTACGTACGACACCATCCGGAAGCTGAAGACCGGAAGTCATCTCTCTATACTCCATCAAAAATATATATAGCCATATAATATTCATCTTTTGCCGTGCATTATTATCATTAAATTATTATTATTATTATATACAATTAATTACATATATAATATAAGCATATAATCAGGTATATTATATATTTATATATTATATACCTATCAGTTGCATAGTAGCATAGTTGTAGCGCATTCGATCGTCGTGCTTATTTATATTATATTAAATATGTACAGAGTGATCTGAATATTACTTTTTAGTCTTATAGAATATACCAGGCAAAACGAAAAAAATATTCCGATCACTCTTTATATATATATAATATATTATCGTTATCGATACTAACGGAAATATAATTACTGCTTTTTGCGTAGGTTTTTATTTGTAATCGACATTATTTTGACGCGATACGAATCATTATAAAAAAAAAAACTCGTTTTCATAGCAAAATAATCCATATTTTGAATATTTTCTTTATATTTAGTATAAAAAACTAAATTCATCATTTTTAACAGACGCTTAAACGAACGTTTTAAATCTTATATAATATTAAAATATTATATTATAGTCGCCCGTGTGCGCGTAGGTAGGGTATGTTTAAAAAACGATCAGGTATAACGTGGTCAACGATTAAAAAATACATAAGTAGGTACATACTAAATTGAAAAAAATACTTTCGCGGAAAACGTTTTACATTTTTCTGTAATATGGTTCTTATCGTTGTCGTCAATCGACCCCTGCTCCAGTATAAGGTACCTGATGTTAAACAAACATAACGTAATTCAACGTACATAATATGATATTAACGTAAAACCGCACATTGATTACATTATAGTTATAGACGCACTTCGAATATACACATTTTTATATGTAGGTACTTGAATAACATCTACTTTCGCGTTTTCGGCCAATATTATATTCAATTGTACTTATTTCATTATTTGTACCTATTACAAATTTATAACACAAAATGAACGGATTAATATTTAATATAACCAAATTGGTACCTACTACACGTATGTAATAATAATAATATAGCGTTTAAAACGCATCGTATAACAACCTGATGATGTGTATCTTAGGAATACATTATTGAATTCCAATTTTTGTCGGTTCCTTTGAATAAGTGGAATTAAAAAAAAAAAAAAAAAAAAAATATCCTTCGAACAAAAACGGTAACGCTTACTTTTTAAACACATACGGTAGGAACACCATCAGGAACACATCACGCGCACGTAAAATATAATTGTATTTGAACAGTTCCTTTTTATTTGTTTTTCTCGATTTTTTTTTATATATAATATATAATTTCTTTTAACGGAGTGCGAAAACTCGTCAAGAAAGACTGGAAATAAAAAAATGTAAGTATAATATTAAATTTTTTCGAAAGTAATCTCTTTTTCGCGTGCGTTTACTTTACTGCGAGCAGTATATAATATTATCGCGATTTATAATATTATCATATAATATAGTTTGTAATTAAAAATATTATATATTTTTATATATTTTATTATTTTAATATAAATTTATTTTTTTTTTTTCGTTCCTATACTTGTTGCAAAAATTTAGCTGTATATATTATACATAATATATATTTATATTACAATAAAATTTATTTATATATTGTTTTATTATAAATATTGTTTTTCTATCATCTGTGAAAGAGAATAATATTAATTATTATATTAATGTTTATTTGTCTTTTTTTTTTTTTTTATTATTGACCGTACTTAATAATAGATAGCTAGGTATTTATTTAGTTCAAATATGAAACTCGATTAGGTGCATTTTTAAATCGGTTGACAACCATTTACCTTTTGAAAATTCGTAAAATAATATAAAACAAAAGTTAAATACATATGGAACACAATGATGTATCGACGTATCGAGTTACATTTATTTTATATTTGCCTGCATAAATACATACCTATATTAGGAGGTTAACAACTGTTCTATTTTGTATTGAAAAATACATGTTTTACTGCTTACTGAAGCAATGTAGCCTGTACTTATTATATTAAACTGTAGTATGACCAGGCAGACCTGGTTTAGATTAACATTTGAAAATCTTATGTTGATAAAAATTAAAAAAAACATCAAATAATAATCCATTACAATGAACATAAAAAAAAAAAAAAATGTTGATGCTATCTTGGAGATAATTATATTGCCAATATTAATAGTCATCAAAGTGAAAGGCGTAGGTAGTCGCCTTAATGAAAAAATTTACTCATTATAAATTCACAAGTTGGGTTAAGATTTTGTAAGTTGTAACTAAATAAGGCGTGCAAATAAATTTTCAAAAATATATTCTATTAGAAATTGCTTTATATAACAGAAATAAAATATATATATATATATATATTATATGATAAAGATTCATAAAATGATATTATTAGCCGCTAATATAATATTGTAGAATTATACTTTCGTAAACATTTATCAAAAAGTATAATTAATGGGAAAAAGCAAATTTAAAAGAAAAAACTAAATAAAGTTCAAATTAATTTTATTAAAATTAAAACTATACGAAACTATTTAGATATAAAAATTATCTTTATAACATACACTTATCACTAAAAAAATTCATATACAAAATCTGAACCCTGTCAATTCTAGTTAACTATTCTGTAACTTATTAATTATAAATGCAAAATCTTCTATGTGTGAAAATAAACTATATTATCATTATTCGTCCATTATGTACATTAGTTTTTGCACAAAATAGTGTGGAGAATAAGATTTCATTATGTATAACACTAGTGTATACATGTTCACATGTATTAACACATTTTATCACAATTTAACAATTTATATGAAATGTTATCACATGAACACTATCTGTAAATTTTTATTACAACTATTCCTTCTTAAAAAAAAATAATAAATCCAAAAGAAACTATAATTTAAATTTTCAATGTGAATACTGAATAAAACATCATGGTAATTGGATTAATATATATATATATATATATACATATATAGTTATGGGTGTTTAATAAATAATTGAAGGTTCTTTTAAATGTATTATGCAATTATAATAAATTATAATTAAATTAAAAATATAATTATTTAATTATAATAAAAAAAATAATGTAAAAACTATAGAAAAATTAATTGAAACTTATTAATGATATACAAAACAGTTTAAAATATTATTTAAATACTTTTCAACAAATCATAATGTGATAAACAAATTAGCATGAAATATAAATAATGTTCCATTGTTAATAATTCTTAATATTCAAATAACTTAATACTTAAAAGTACACTTTCCATTGTATACAGTCAAATTTTATTGTTCATAATGCAAATGTAACTTTTAATATAATTAATTCCAAATAAAATAAAAAACTATATAATATTGATTATTTGTAGAATTAACTAATTATTTATGAATTCAAAGGGTACAGATAAAATGTATAAAATTAATTTTGCCTATACACATACAATTATTTACAAAGTTTCTAATTTTTTTTTTTCAATTAAAAAATATATTAATAGAAACCAATTGGTTAATATTGTAGGACATGTTTATAAGATAATTAATATCACTCTTATTCTCCAACTTCCATGGGCATTGAATGATTATCGGATACCATCCCTGAACTGTCTCTTTGTACAGACTCATATATTGCATTTAATTCTGATGAGTTTTTAATTTGACACACAAAATCACTCATATGTGGGTTTTTATCTAAGTAAAATAATAAAAATTGTGTATTATGTTACTTAAAATAAAAGAATTATCAATTCAGAAATTAAACTTACCAGAGTCTTGTATAGTTTGTAAATTCACAACTGCTCGCATAGCAGACCTCTTTAATTCTTCCATTTTTTCAAACTCCTGTTTCACAGAGTTTGCTTTGATTTTCAACATGCATGTTTGTTTTAAAGGCTCAACAATTTTATCTAACCCTAAAATAAAATAATTTATATATTTTATTTTTATTTTTATTAAGCAATCTCAAGGGGTTTATAGATGGGCTCTGAAACATTATAATTAGAAGACGTATCATTGCAATTAATATCTTACTTGGTTTTCCCTATATTATTTTTAAATATTTTTACTTTAGAATTTAATAGCATATATATATATATGGTCAATTAATATGAATAAACAAAATTTAGATACTTTAAAATACATAATAAATTATGAAGCGGAAATATTTTACCTTAAATCAAACCATGCTGTAAAATTATTTAAAAAACTAAAATTGTACGCTTTTATATAGATACAGCAAAGTTATAAATTAAGAAATTAATGTTAATGTTTAGTCAATTACAATATTTTCTATCAAATTTATATTTGATATTGACTAAGAAATAACAATGGACAGAATTTCATACAATTTATCGAATTTTTTAAATTTCATAATCAATATAGACATTTGGTAACCATTATTCATTTTTTAAATATATAAATAAATATGCTATAAATATGCTATAATGATAAAAGCAAAGATAAAATGTGATAAATGTTTGAAAACTTGTTTATAATGTTCACTCTCATATTCCCCATAAGAAATGTAAATTACTATGTTCAAAAAATAATAATTAATAATATATTTAAATCTTATTAACTGATAATTTGTTTTTTAAATAAATTATCAACACTGCCGAAATATACAATATATTATCCATTTCCTTGTCAAATTAATAAATTAATTAAAAATAATTAGAATTTTACAACATTTGACTACATTATTTGTTAATGCCTAGGCAATTCTGATATTTTTTAGAAAAATAGAAACTTAAAATAATAGCTAATCATTTATGTTTTGTCTAAATTACGTCTTTATCAGTACATACATACACATATATATATATATATATATATACAATTATCAATTTTTCATGTTACAAATATTATAGTTAATACTATGCTTACAATATTTATATATATATTTTTTTTTAATACAAAATTTCAATCATTTCATATATAACATGTAGTAAAAATAACTAATTAGTTTTTATTCAATTTTTATTTCAAGTTTTTGAAAATTAAATTCAAAATGTTATAATTTATTAATTTAAAATAAATATAAAACTAAATAATCTTAATAAAAATTTACTTTGCAATACAGCGCTTGGTACAATTTGAGCCATTCTTGAAACCATTAAATATGTAAGCATTTTAATATCATAGTGATCACGCAACCCATTTTCCAAATAGTTAAGATACTCAAATATGTCTAAACGATCTAAACATGAATCCAATAATGTATACATGCACTCAAAGGCTGCCTTTCTGATATCTAATCCATCATCAACAGTATGCTTGAATGGACCCATTTCTACTTCTCTTATTAATTCTTTCTAAAATTTACAAAACATAAAAAATAGTTTTAGTATTTTCATTCTAATTTTTGAATAAAATATTACTTTAACAATAGTTTCTGCATAGAGCTTTGGAAGTACAGTATCCAGTAAATCTCTAACCAAAGAAGGTTTATTGTGTGCAGCTGAATTAAATGCAATTAATGTTACTCTTCTAACATTTATATCTGGATCAGTAAGAGCACTTAAAAACTGATCCATATTTTGTCTTAGTAACATATCTATTGGTTGTGGTTGATCAGATATAGTAAATTTAACAGCTGTCAATAAAGTAGTTCTCATTAGTGCTGATGATGATGATAATGATGACTGCAAATTTGGCAATAAACTATATGGGTCAATTAATGTTAGTTTGCCTAAACATTCAGCTACCACATTACGTGTTCCCTCTTCTGTACATTCACAATGTTTAAATAATTGTTGCCATATAGCTGGGACAAAAGGTTTCAAATTTTCAATGCCATTTGGTGTAGATGACTCAAATGTAATAATCTAAAATCAAATTATTAATTAATAATTTATTAATTAAATTTTAAAAACTATAAATTACTTCTTTTAAGGAATGTAAAAGTAAATATTGTCGCTTTGGTTGCATATCAATCTCTCTCAGTATGAAAGGTAAATATTGTTCTAAATTTCCAATAGATATGCTTCCTAAACTATAACTTGCTGATGATTTTATTTCTTCAGAATTAAATGAAAATGATTGTAAAATAGTTTCCTTCAAGTTGGGTACAGAACTTAAATCTCTATAATGGATAAAAATTATAAACATATATAAATATAAATATATATATAAAAGTAAATGATGATAAATTAATTAATATCAACATACATGTGTCGTCCAACTTCACCAATTACTAACAATGAAAATATGTGTTGTTGATCATTAGATGGATTAATCAATTCAGACATAAAACTGTTTATGATACCCATTGCTTGTGTTGGTTGTGTAGCAGTTAATGCAGCTACACACTTAGCTAAAGAATGATAGGCCTAAAACATATTTATATTATTTTTAAAATTATCCAAGAATATGCATTTAATGAATAATACTTGTTTGTGCAAAGTTAAAATAGGAGTGCCAGTTGGTTGGGCCATCAATGGTGATATTAAAAGTGTTACTAATTCTTGATATCCAAACTGTGGGACATTTGTAGCTACCAGAGATTGAAAAAATAACAAAATAGCATTTAAGGCGGCTCCTTGAAGTAATGGGGATTTTGCTAAAGTCATAACTTCTGGCATAATAATACTAGCTGAATATGACATAGCTAATGGTTGGATTTTGATTATTGTTGTAAGTAAAGAGAGTGTTAGTTGTGCAATATGTAAATCTGATTCATTGATTAATTGTGGCAATTCAATGAGTATCTGAAAAAATAAACATATATTTATATTTAAACAATATACATACATCTACCTAAAAGTATAATTTTAAAAATTATTTAGTTTGATAAATTAGAAATTAAAATTAATATTCTTGAAAATTAATTTTTTTTTTTTTAATATTTCAATATATATAATTAAACTTAGGGGTGATGGTAAGACCAGTAAACCGATTCGAGGTCAATATACCGGTATACCATCTAGTTTTTAAAAACGGTATACCGATAATATCAAAAATACCAAAATATACCAACTCATACCGGTATAAAATATACCGAAATATTGAAGGAAAAAAAATACCGTGAGCCCTAATTAAACTGTTTGTAACAAAATATTAACACTTGTTATATATATACGAAGCTAATCATTACAATATCTAATTAAATAACCAAATCTTCTAGTTCATTTTATATTGTTGAATATCTGCTATATTCCCTAATTATTTTAATTAATATAATAAAATGTAAAATATTCAACAAAATACAATCGTAAATCTTAACTTGTATCAGACTGATTAACAATATTGTTTAACTTATTCACTGATAAAAGCATTTCACTCTGTAACTTAACCCTGCCACACAAATTTAATTTTAATATATATATATATATTACTTTTTACTTAAAATTTGCATGAAATTTACCAAAATAGGGTATTTGCAGACAATTAGTAATTTAATCAACACAAAACATCATATACTGTAAACTAATTAAATTTTATCTTAGATATAATTTCTAATACTAATAATTTTATTGTTATATTTGATATAAGCCACATGTAAGCAATAATTTTCTCTTCATTTCAGGAAGCACTATTTTAAAATAAATTTTAAATTTTAATTCATAATGAATACCTACAAGTAAAGGTAGAAACAATAATATTAAAATATAATTTTTCTTAAATTATGCAGCTTTTCTTATACTGATAATTAATAAAGTATCTTTTAAGTTTTAATTATTTAAATAATAAAAAGAAGAGATGATACTTTTGTGGAAGTGATACGATCTAAAGAGGATAGTGTTGAATTTTGATTAAAATTTGAATGCAATGATAAATAACATTCGTGAAAACGATTTTGAGCAAAGTTCATCAGATAATATTATGTATTATGTATTGATAAAAGTATTTATATGATAAGTTCAAAACAATTTGTAGGAAAGTTTTAAGACCAGAGTGGCTAAATAGTAAATAGTATCCTAAATAGTTGGGAAAAGGGCAAAAGAGAGAAAAATTAGAATTTTTACATTCATACATACAGTTTTTAAGTTCAATATAATACCTATAAAACACCTAATTACGCAAATCTGACCATACTTTCCTCAAAATTGTTTTCTGAATTTAATGATCATTGCATTTAAATTTTAATTAAAATTCAATATTATCCTCTTTACACCTGTATTACATCAGTATCAGCTCTTTTTTTTACACTTTAAACAGCAAAAAAATAAAAAATAAAATATTCACAATTATTTGGAAATGAGTTAAGTAATATATATTTGAGCTTTAATAAAATTTTCAAAATTGTTTGTCAATTTTATATAATATTAGTAAAATAGTGAGAAATAATAAAAAAAAATCCATATAAATACTTTAAATATCAATTTTAAACACCCATAAAAAAATAATTAATATTGAAATTTTTCTAACATTTTGGAACTATGTTAAACAATATGCAAGTATATTTCAATAAGATTTACAACATTTTTTTTTTTTTTTATTAATTGATATTGTAAAAGTATTAAGAAATAATAAGAATAATTATATATTTGATTATACTAAAAACATCAACTTTAAACTATATAAAAAAAAGAATTTGAAAGTGGGACATTTCTAATACTTTGGTATCATGTTAAATAATATGTGGTATACTTCAGTAAAACTTTTAAACCTAAAAACTCAAAATTATCAATTTTATCAAACAATATAGAGATAAAAACGAGAATTTTAAGAAATATTCAGTTCTATAATTTGTATAATTTATCACATATAAACAGTATCTATGTGAACACCCAATAAAATCTTCAAGTCCCTTAAGCCGGGTTCACACTGTTTCAATTTCTTGTATATTGTACTTGCTTACAATATATATCATGCAAGAATACGCAAATGCATGTTCACATATATGCCTGTATATTTTTAGTCTTGTATCTATTTAAATACTGTTTAGTTTCAAAAATGATCTGATCGCGAGTAGAAAAATTGTTTTTTAAAAAAAATTTAAGCGACTATTAAATGGATTCAACAAGAAAAGCAGTACTTATTTGTGATATGCTTCGCAAAGAAATATTAATAAAGAAGCAAAAACACTGAAAAATATAAGATTATGGGTTCGACAATGGATTAGTAAAAGAAATAGTGATAATTAACTTTAATACATTTTCTTCATTTAGAAAAAACTTTTGTTTGGAGGCCGTTTCAGTGGTTAATATAAACAATGTAGATAAAATATAATATAATATTAACAATATAAATTAATAAAAAATATAATATACTTAAAACAATATTAATAAAACACAATCAAGTGGCTCACTATTGATGTTTGGGAATAAAACTGGCATACAATTTCCTAATTGCATTCAATTTCTCTCCGATATGTCAGACTGCGTGCAAGTTCAAACATACAAGAACATGCATGCATATTATCAAAGTTCACAACTGTTCAATTTTGTTCTTGCACGAGGAAAAATACGCATGCAGGAAAAAGCATGCAAGAAATTGCAAAACAGAAGTTCAAAATTGTTGGAATTATAGTAAAATAATGAAATCAAATTCGTTGAAATTTCAATTTTCATGAAAAATAATACTGTCTTTTTGTCATTTTTTGGAAGTTTTCCCTATTGCATAGTCAATTTTGAGAAAATCGAAAAACGACCTAAATAAAGCACCAACTACATCCACTTATCAACCGCAAACATATGAAAAACATGAAAATCCAAGTATTATTTTGGGTCAAAAGAGTGTCTTCATACATAGAAAAAAGGCACTTATTGTAAAACTAATAGTTTTTTCACTTCGTTAAAAATTTTAAATATAATAGTACATCAGTGGCAGTGAAAGGATTTATACACATACACATAAAATAATAATATAAATTATATTTTAATATTTTATATATTTACCTACCTTATTTAATAATTCAGCAGAAAAATCCATATGAAAATTATTGAGTAACATATTAAGTAAAGTCAAAGTACTCAATTTCAATGCTCTTTGATTTTTACGGAGGAAAGAAGCCAAAATTAACACACCATCAGTCTAATAAAAATATTACATGTAAAATATGTAAATATGTATATACTTTTTGTTGATTTTATATACCAGAATGGAAGACAAATTAATTTTCAATGGTGATCCAGCTACTTTAATAAGTGATTTAACTGTGGTGAGCCTAGTGATTTCATTACGCAGACGATCCAAGAATATTGGTAAACACACTTGTAACTCATTATGTAATACATCACCAAGATTGCATATTATTTGTCCCATACAAGAAATTGATCGTTCCTTTACTTCTTGGTCTATATCTGATGTCTTCAGACGTGAATATGTACAATTATATAATGGAACAGCATAAACAGCAAAACTGAATTCTACCTTACGATCTTGAAATGAAATATAAAATTAATTTTAGTTAAAAATTATAATTTACTCATTTTTAGAAAATACTTTTTTTTTAAAGATTTACCTAATGGGCGAATAACTTTAACCATTTCTTGTAGAACAAGTAGAGCTTCAGCAGTAATTTTATAAAAAGGATCACCAACAGCAGTTATGATAGGAGGAATTAATTGTTCCACCCATGGATGAAAAATTTCAGGAGGGTGTGATGTCAACACACAATGAATAAATGATAATGTATCAATTTTCATATTGCTACTTGACTTTTTATCACTAAAAAAATATATTACTATGTGAATATATTATGGATCTAGGATATTTTGGCATGGCCATATTGGCATTAGGTCGTTTTGATGTAAAGTGTAAATCAATCTTGGCATACAAATATATTAATATTTATTATTTAATAAATGGTAAATTAAGAATTAAATTATTAATAATAACAATTAAATTTAAATATGTATTATTACAATTATATATTAAACAATTAAAACTTACAAAAAAAAAAACTTAGTGAAATTTAGTGGCAACTTATATTTTGTGCTATTCCTTTTAAATCACAAATTATATTACTATGTCAGGGTAGCAATAATATTACAGAGATATTTGTGTTATATTTTATAGTTTTCATGTGTAAGGGATGGCTCCCATCGTCTACCAGCTCCACTCACTTACTCAAGTGCCGCTTTGCAGCACTTTTTGTAAAGATTGGCCATAAGGCTGTGCCTTGAGACTAAAAAATACCAACCTAATACCTGTTTGTGTAACACTGATACTGGTATAGATAGTCAGAAGTTTTGTGACCTAAAACCTTACTCTGCGTGATAGCATCATACAAAATATATTACTAACGAAGTTTTTTGTTAAAAGGAGGGCATGGGTTTGATGAAAAAAATTTTTAATGAGCAGTGCTGCAGCCCTTTGATTTTTCCAGTCAGTAGCAGTTATATTCCAATTTATTATTATACACCAAAACAGCTTAATGCTAATATGACTTCTGCCAAAATGTCCGGTTCCGTATATTATAAAAAAAAAAAAACATTGAATATAATACCTTAAAGAATATTGAATGCCAGGTATCAAAGTTCCAACATGATTGGTTAATGCACCTGGAAGAACGATTACCAGTTCTTTTAATAAAGCTAGACAATCTGTACGAGTTTTAACACTACGTTCCTTCATTTGTGTATATATAGCTTTAACAATTCCAGGAACCTAAGTATTAAAAATAAATATAAACAATTAATAGGATAAATAATTTTAATCTTTATACATATACATTATAATGAAAACTTACTTGAGATTGAAGAAGGTACATAGCTGAATCTTCATCAGCCATGTCCGCGGTCATATTATTACTTGTTAATTTTGTTTGTTTTAATAAAGCCATATAAACATGTAAAATATCACTTTTTACATTTTCTTCTCTTTCTAAAATATATATGTATTTAATAATATACATTCATTTCAATTACTTAACCCTTTCATTCCTAGAGTCCATTACCAATGTACATGAATTTGTCATTAATATTGTAATTTACCATTTTATGATAATAACATGAAATAAACTTTAAAATATTAACATAGATGTGTAAATTAATATAAGTGGTTAGTTATCTAAAATTGTAATAATTATTGTAAACTATTAAAAATGATAAAAAAAAAAAATACAACAGTATGGGACTGCATAAAAATTTAAAGCATTTTTTTTATTATAACTGGAAATATTGTGTGTGGTCACAATGGGTTTTTTTTTATTACATCTATGTTTGTTATAAATAATATTTAAAATAAGTTTTACATAGATGTATTATTATTTTTGTTGATAACACGTGTTAAATGTGTGACCATTGCAATTGACATTGGGAATTCATGCCATATCTGAATACGACCGAACAAATTTTATTTGTGTCATTTTAATCGTTCATGTAAACGTATGTTGTATGTGCATGTTGATTAATCACACGTCTGTATTACACAATTTTATTTTTTATATTAATTATGTCGTTAAACGATAATCAAATTTTAAATTTATTAAATTATGGATATATGCCAGTGATTTGGATATTCCATCTGATGATGAACCAGAAGACGAATTGGAAATATGTTTACGTAACTTTGAAAATGATGATTTTGCCAGATGCATGGAAACACAAATATTGACCGAAGAAATAAGATTAAATGAAAATGATATAGAATCCGAAGATGATTTAGAGGTAATTAATGAATATAATATTGAAATAAATGTTAATTCTTTAGATACAGGTAGAATTACACAAAGTACATTAGAATTTAAAACAATTAAAAAAAAATAAATTGAATGGATAAAGAAACCATTTTAGACACCGATTTTAAAATTAGATAATTTAGAAATTATTAACCATCCAATTGTTATTCCATCGCCAAGTGAATATTTTATGAAATATTTCAATAATTAATTTTTTGAAAATATTGCTTTATAATACAAATTTATATGCAATCCAAAAAAATACTAATAATTTTAAACCAACAAATGTAATAGAAATAAAATCACTTATTGGGATTCATATGTTAATGGGTTGCTTAAAATATCCTAAAAAAATTATGTATTGGGCACAAAAATATCGAGTTAATATTATTGCAGACACAATGGCTAAAAATAGATTATTTTTCTTTACGACAACATATTCATTGATAAATAATTTGAAAATACCTCACAATAATATTGATAAATTTGTAAAAGTTCGTCCAATTTTTCAAGCTTTAAATTGAATCAACAATTGCCAGTAGAAAAAAATATAAGTGTAGATGAGCAAATAGTACCCTTTAAAGGTAAACTTTCTGTAAAACAATATATGAAAGGAAAACCTAATCCTCGGGGAATTAAAATATATTTATTATGTGGCGAAAGTGGTATCGTGTATAATATGATATTATACCAGGTTGCATCAACAGATATAATTGAAAATCTCCAAAAAAAAAAAGGATTAGGAGGAGCTGTGGTTCTTACTCTCACACAAAATTTAAGAAAAAAACGACACTTTTTGTATTTTGATAATTTTATTTTCGTCGTACAACTTATTTTATGCGTTGGCGCAAAAACAAATCTATGCAGCAGGAACGGTTCAAGTGAATTGATTCGAAAATCCACCTCTGATCTCTGATAAAGAAATTTCAAAATTAGGAAGAGGCACATCGTTTGAAATTACGTCCAAATTTGAAATAGGGTTACTAAAATGATACGATACTAAATCTATAATTATGAGATCAAATTTTATTACATCCGGAACACCTGAATTTGTTGAACGGTGGAATAAAAAAAATAAACAATATATTAGAATTGAGAGACCTGAAATAGTAAAATTATATAATAAGTCAATAGGGGGAGTAAACAAGCACGATCAACTTGTTAGCTTTTATCAGACATACATGAAGTCGAAAAAATGGACAATGCGAATGATTGTATACGCATTTGATATGGCAGTGTCAAATTGTTGGCTAGAATACAAAAATTATGCGACTGCGTTGGGTATTCCAATAAAAAACGTGGACGTCCATCATCAGGTTTTACATAACATCGAAAAACTCAGCAAAGCGGCTAGAATTTCGTCCAACGTCTGCTATTAGTGAAGACCAGATATCACATTTCCCTAAATATGATTCAAAGGAGGCAACTCATTGCAAACAACCTAAATGTACAGGGAAAACACATGTAATGTGCCGGAAATGTAATATTAATTTTTGTTTTACACCAAAAAAAGATTGTTTTTATTTTTATCATAATAAATCATAAATTTATTTATTACCAGTATTGTTATGCTTATACATCCTAAATTCCCAATGACCATTACAATGGACACAATCCTAAGTCCTTCAATACTAAACCAAATTGATCAAACTTCGTAAGAATTATTTTTTAAGAGTATATATTAAAACAAAGAAAAAAAATTAAGCATGTACAATTAAATGAGGAATGAAAGGATTAAAATATTTTATTAAAATTATTAAAAACATGTATATACCTTTAAATCTTTGTATCAATGATTTTGAAACATTCCTATACATGTCTGCAATCAAATCCTTTCTAGTAATTATTATACCTTCCAAACATTTAGCGGCTGCTCGCCTAACCTTCCAGCTCATATCATCATCATCTGAATAATCATCTTCAATATCTTCATCTTCTATATCTTCACCATCATTGGTATCCATAAAATTATCATCCCCATTTTCACCATTATCATCATAATTATAATTAGGATCATACGCTAAATACTCCAAACATAATTTAATTATGTCATTAGTATATGCTGCAGTTTCACTAGGACAGCGATTAACAAATGCATCAAATGCTTGTAAACAATACTCGCGTAATTCATCATCTTCTGCAGATTTTTCAATTAATGGTCCCTGTATTAATGGAACAGCACGATCAACATGAACACCAAATCGATGGCCGGCCTGACGACTGTTATGTTAATAAATGGATAAAAAATTAATGATGTAATTTTAAATAATAATTTTAATTTTACCATATAGCAGCAATACACTGTATTGAAGTTTTAGATCTTGCAGCTGGTGGTTTGGTTGACAAATCATTTACCAAATAATCAATTAATTTACTATATAATTGTTGATTACATGATAATACCAAATGACCAAGAGCAACAATAGTTCTGAAATAAATTATACTTATATAAAAAATATTTCAAATATAAACATTTAAAAAGTATTATTCATATTAAACAATAAGTATTACGTTAATAAAAACATTAATGGTTATAATATGCATAATAAAACATTATAAAATTATTAAAAAAAAGCATTACCTAACGTAATACTATAAAATTTTAACCTACTTAAAATTACTTGGTTAAGATTTTATTTTAAATCATACAAATAATTGTCGAATTAAAATTTGTTTACATTAATAAAATAATAACAATATAATAAAACAGTATAAAAGGATTAGTATGTAAATAAAATACAATGACTTAAATTAAAAAGCTTTGTTTTTTGAAGACATGAAAATATTAATAGGGTTTATAAGTAAAAATAAGTCATCTATTTATTTACTTATTTTTTCAATTAAATAATCTAAACAAAAATAATTAAAATTTAATTTATGTACCTATAAAATTATTATATATATGTAAATTATTATTACCTTTTTCTTACAGCTTGACGAGAAGAAGTAAGTTGAGGTAATAATGATTTAAGAATAGCTTGATGGAATTCTAGCAGTAATGATCCAAATCTTGATAATAAATCAGCAAGGATATCAAGAGCTTCCAATTGTACAGAAACATCTTGCTATAAACATAATTGTGTCATATATTATATTATTGCATAATAAAATAAAAATATAACTACATTACCTTTTCAATAGCACTAGTTAATTTTCCTGTAATTCTTCTGCATACATTTGCAGCTAATTGAGTATTAGTAATTGGCAATTCACTAATAACAGTCTTTAATCCAATACTACAAATGTCTCTTAATTGTTCATTTTCAGATATCATATTAGTACATAAGGCATCAACAATAGTTTCAACTTGAATTTCCTTTACTTTATTAACAAGAGGGCCCAAACTAGATAAATAAATGGTTATATTTAGTTAAGCACAATTTCATTAAAATATTTAAAATTTTAAAATATATTGACAATAAGAATATATACAAGTAATAAAAAAACATAGCATATTAATATATTAAAACTTATATAAATAAACATACAAAATATAATTAAATGTTCAAGTTTGAAACTTACCATTTAACTGCAAGGTTTTGGACTTCGCCATTTTTGTCTTCCAATAATCTGAGCAACATTTTTACAACTTTCCGTTCTGAATCATCATCCAGTTTAATGCTATCTTTTTGTAACTCTGACATCAAATCATTAGTAGCCATAAACCGAAAGTCTTTATCATTTGAAGTCATCTAAATTAACAAATGCACGCCATTTAGTTTAGTATACATCGATAAAGCATAATATCCAATATTCAAGTAAATCGGCATACTTTTTCGAGTAAATGTGCGATTTGGTAAGACACGTTAGCCATGATGTATTCGCTCGTTACACCAATCCAACAAAACAAAATTATCACTAGATTGATGTTAGCGAATAATACATAAAATATAAGTTTAAATTATTATTCCATTAAACGCGTTTTGAAATTGAGAACATTTACAATTATAATGAGATAAATTGTAATTTATAAGGAAAAATAACTCTTGGTCTCGGGTCTCGGATATTGAGAAAAAAGATCTATGACAATTCGGAATTCGAGAAATCAAGAATAATACGGTGAATGCGGCGACTGGCGAGTGAAAAGTAACTTTGTGTTGTATAAAAAACTGATTACAGATTTATAGCATCCTAGAAATAAGTTACCGCGGTTATTGTAACGTATTTTTCTCTTATCATTTCAACTGAATTGTTATTTGTTATTTAGTATTTACATTTTACAATTTATAGTTGGTCTTGTGTACAACTATTTGTCTGTTTTGTGTTTTGTCTTGTGTTTGTGTATGTTTAGTGTATACCTGAATGATTAAATAGCGACATTTACGATTTACTTATATCACTAATCACTATGTTATAGTTTAGACAGTTTAGATTTAGAATATAGATTGAAGTTTATTATTTATTATTAATAAATTGTACGATTATTAAAATAATTTTTGAATTAAATTTATGTAAGATTTATCATTATTTATACAAGCATGGTTAAACTAACGACAGAATTAATTATGAATTCATACCAATTCATAAATCCTGTGAAGGATAGAGAATTGGATTTAAGAGGTAAGAGGTACTATATTATGGTCATTTAATATTTTGGGTTGAACTCTGGCTCTTGTTATTTTGTTATGAATGAAAATAAAATTTATTATTTAATATGTTTTCTTTATAAAATAAACATTCGTATGTTTATCATAAATACATTTGAAACGTGCAATAATTTCATTATAGGATTTTTATTTGAAAATACCTGTTTTTTTTTACTATGAATTTAAAAGTATTTAAAAAAATTTACAGTGCAGTAAGTAATTACTAATTATCTAAATTCTCTAGGTAAATTGAATTATAACTCATTTTACATTAATTCTTATTCTGTGACTGTTCATAGGTATTTTCTTTAATCCTACTAAGTTAGTTGGCATAACAAATGCATTAAAAAAACATTAAGATTTTTTAACTATCAAATTAAAATAAAGATTATTCTTATACATTTTATTTGTAAAAATAAGTAATTTAATTATTTAAAATGTTTTAGGTTATAAGATACCATTGATAGAAAACATGGGTGCAACACTCGATCAGTTTGATACAATTGACTTTTCAGATAATGATATTAGGAAAATTGATGGTTTTGCCTATCTCAAAAGATTAAAAAATTTAATTTTTAATAATAATGCTATTGTGTAAGTACTCATATATAAATTGATCTATATACACTATAATATAGTGAGTTACCAATTTTTTAACTCAGTTCTTTTATAATAATACTTTAATTTAACTAGTAAACCTTTGTAAAGCATACTAAAAATTTTGTTTGCTAGAAAAATTATATACAAATTATAATATAATTAATTTTCAGTCGTATAGCTGATAATTTAGACCAGTGCCTGCCAAATCTTGAATCTTTGATACTAACAGGTAATCAAATCCAAGAACTCGGAGACTTAGATCCTTTAGCTTCACTTCCCAGGTTGAAAATGTTGAGTCTTTTACATAACCCAGTTGCGTCAAAAGAACATTATAGACTTTATGTAGCACATAAAATTCCTCAAATTCGTGTTTTAGACTTTAGGAAAATTAAATTGAAGGTTTGTTTTTACTTGTCATATTAATTATAATAATATATAATAAAAATATATTTTATAGGAGTATGAAGCAGCTAAAACATTATTTAAAGGAAAAGAAGGAAAAGAACTTAAGAAGAAATTGGTTAAAAAATCTAATCAATTTGTTCCTGGAGAAGGTCTAGATAACAGAAGAGCAAATGGTATATTAAATTATGTTTTCTTATTTTGATTTATATTTAACGAATCTAGATTATTTAATTATGACTTCATATTAATTAATTATTAAAATTACCAATCATAAGGTTAGATTAATTTATTAATAATCTTGATACTTTAATATTTTAAAAGTTAAATATAAATAAAATAAAAAATAATATAAAACGATTTTTATGAAGATGTAAATTATTTTGTTGCCTTGTTTTATATTAACTCAGGTCACAGCAAAGAAGACATGTGGAGAATTAGAAAGGCAATATCTGAAGCAACATCATTAGAAGAAGTCGAACATTTAACTAAGTTACTCCAAGCTGGACAAATTCCTAACAAAAACACAAAGAAAAATACTGGTATTCGTAATGGAGGTAAATACATAAAATATAATTAAAAAATTAGAAGTTGTTAAGTTAATTAATTTGATGAAAAAATTGTATTAGAAGAAAATGTAGAAGAATTTGATGATGATGACGACGATGCACCAGTTCCAATGGAGTAGTGATATCTTATTCAGATTTTCTATAAATTGTATTGAAGACATTATCAGTTATAATTTTAAAATGTATTTATTAAATGATAAGAACAGATACATATACAATTGGTCTACTTAATAATTTATTCAAATCAAATATTACTTGTTAGGAAATTTAATACATAGATAATTATTTTACTAAACTAATACTTACGGTTTATGTCATATATATTTTCCAGTTACTTTAACAGTATAATGGATCTCATTATTATAGGTAGCATTGATTACCTTATTGGATATAAACTGTAGCAGTATTATTAAATCATTCTAATAAGTAACGATATTTGAAACCATATGTTACATCATTTTATAATTTTCAATTAACAGAAAATATATTTTGTTGATTTAAAAGAAAAATCAACATGGAATAAAAATGTATAGGCAGGGAAGCATTTTATGTCAAGTTTTCTTTTAAACATTAATATACATACACAATTAATTTCTTATATAATTTAGTAATTACAGTGATTTATTAATCTACAATTCATCACTGATCAATGTTGCTGGGATACTTTGGAATAATCTAATCATACTATTGGACAACTAATCTTTTGACTATACTATTTAAAAGTAACATGGCCGGATTACAAAATGGATATGAATACATTTTATTTAAAACTTTAAACTTAAATATGTGCTTACCATTATTAATTAAAATTATAAAAACATGTAAGTATGCCAAAAATACAATTTCAATAATACTGAATATATTTTATATATTTATGCATATGCATTTACATTTCGGACATTCAAAACTCGTTAACAATATTATATATTATGTTAATGATTAAATAATTGATTATTTATATAAGTAAAATCAGTATATCAACCAAGCTGATGTTGAAAAAATTATTTAAATTTTTATGACCATAACATTGCCTTAAATAAATACCAATTATCTTATTAAACCTTAAAGAGTTGAATTTATTTTCTTATTATCTTATTTATATTGTACTTTACTTTTAAATATTAGTATTATTTTATTTAATAAGATATATTGCAAATTATAGCATATATTTATGTATTTTTATATATTAAAATGTCTTAGTAGGATAATATGAATAGTACACATGCAAAATATAAAAATTAAAATTAAGTACATAACCTACTATCATTGGTTTTTTAACATAAAATTTATAACTACAAGTATATTATATTTTTATCATTAGAAAAGATTTTGATTGGGTAAGGAAGATGATAATTAAATAAAAAAAACTTGAGTTTTACTTCATCCTAAATAGTATATTAAATATTTTTGTTCTCTTATTGATAATTATAAATTTGTAATATTAAAAAATATAAATATAAAACATTTGATATTACAATTAGTTATATGTGAATATTTGAAAAATTATCACCTTTGTCTCGAAAACAGAATTAATGTTATAAATAAAAAAAAAAAATTGTGACATAAATAAATACTTAACCAAAACAAAAACATAAATATATACAAAATTAAATATAAATCAAATTTTAATTATAGTCTTAATAAAAAATAAAATAATTTCTTAATTTTTTAAATATATATCATATATAATAAATCACTCATTTGTATAAGTACTTACATATAACAAACAAAATAATTGTGTCAAAATTGAAAAAATGTAAATTTAATTTTTGATTTTCTTACCAGATTTAAACCAGCGAGAATTATAATTTATCACATAAGGCAATATATGCGGATGTGAAAGTATAGCTGATGCGTTAGGACGATATAATGGATCACGGTTTAATAATTCATTTAAGAGTTTAATAACATCATTGTCATAATAATTTATTTTATCAGATGGATTAAAAATCCCTTCAATAATGCATGATACTGTATTTGCGAAACTCTGAAAATATTTTCAATTAAATTAAGTTAATTAAAACTTTACTTTTTAATTGTATAAAAAAATCAAGGAAAAGGTTTGTAAAATAAATTTCCTCTTTAAGATTAAAAATATGTGGTTGGAATGATTGAGGGAGGTTAGTTTGATGAAGTTGTGGAGATATAGGTACTAGAGTAATTTATTCCAAAAATACAAGATTATATTTTGTATTTCATATTATTGTTAGAGTAAAAAGCAAGAGAAGGGATACAGGTGTAAAGTTGATAGTGTTGAATTTTGATTACAATTTGAATGCAATGATAAATCATTACATTCGTGAAAACAATTTTGAGTGAAGTTCATAAAATAATAAATAGACCAATTAAAATTTTTACATTTATCAGTCTCTATGTTCAATATAAATAATTTATCATAAAACCCCTAAATGAGTCATCTAAATACCCAAATCTAACAGTACTTTGCTCAGAATCGTTTTTCAAATATAATGATTTATCATTGCATTCAAATTGTAATCAAAATTCAACACTATCCTTTTCACACCTATATCTCATCCATACCAGTATCTTTTCCCTTACTTTTTTATACATTAGAGCAGTGGTTCTCAATCTATTTAGTACCGCGACCCAAATTTCCCCCAAAAGATCTTTCGCGACCCACATTGTTTCACTTTTCAAAAAGTAAAAAACAAAATTTATATACCTTATATAAATATGTATAAATTATATAAATTTTTATTAGATATTTAGTATTTAATACGTTTATAGTTAATATATTTTTCAAATGTTAAACAAATATTAATTTAACAAACATTTCTTGGAATCTATATAATTCAAAAAAATGTTCGCGACCCACCAAAAATTGACTGATGACCCACACTTTGAGAAACGCTGCTTTAGAGCTATAAAAAAAAATCATAAATGTAATAAATTCACAATTAATTGGAACTGAGTTGTCAAGCAAAATGTATTTAAGTTTTAATACAATTTTTTAAAAAAAAAATTTTTGTCAATTTTATTTAACAAATATTGAAATATAATAATAAGAATCCATATAAATACTTTAAATATTGATTTTACTGAAATTTCAACTTTAATCGCCTATAAAAAAAAAAATGAGACTTGAGATTTTCCTAATATTTTGATATCATGTTAAGTAGTGTAAGTATACTTCAGTAAAATTTTCAGACCCTATAATCCAAAATTGTCAATTTTTTCAAACACATACATAAAAACGAGTATTTTACGAAATGTTCCATCTTATGTTTTGTAGAAAAATTAACGTAACGATTCCAAAATTTTATCAATTATATATAGTACCTATGTAAACATCCTCATGTCTCTAACTTCAAAATTGCCTAAGTTATCGTGAAATATTGAAATTGAACTTTTCAAAATTTCAGTTTTCGTGAAAAATGACATTTTCGTGGTTTTTCCTATCGCATAGAGTTAATTTTGAGAATTTCGAAAAATGACCTAAATAAAGTACCAACTACATCCACTTTCCAACCAGAAACATATACTATTTGTAAAAATCAGAACATTATTTCGGGTGTAAAAGTGTCTTTAGACATAAAAAAGGCACACATCATTGTAAAACCAATAAATTTTTCGCTTCGCTCAAAATCTATAAGTGCATTAGAGAGATATGAGAAAAATTGATATGCTCATACGTTGTTATTTTAATTTCTAGTGATAATGTATCGTAAAATAAATAACATTGTATGTTTAAATGATAGTTTATACAGCTGAACCATGATTAAAATCAGTCTCTTACCTGCCGAGTGATTACCACTAAACTACCCAACAGGTACTCTTTATATCACAAATATAAACCCTTATAGATTAGTTGCTAATATTATAAAGGGATACCATTCAAAATAATTTCACTGAATATGTATTTAAGTACTTACTAAATCATAAAAAGGATGTTCCATAGTCATCAAATAATATAAAACACAACCAATTTGCCATATGTCATTTTTTAATCTTAATGACTTCCCAAAACACCGTTCTGGAGACATATAACATGGTGTACAATAATTTTCTGTAATCATCTTGTCACTAAAAATAAAATTATCTTAATATTTGTGTTAATAAAAAAGTAATAAAATTTACTTATTTAAAAATTGAGAAGCTCCAAAATCGCCAAGTTTTACAACTGTACCTTGTCTCCCTGTTAATAATATATTCATTGGATTAATATCACGATGTACAATCTTCATTTTATGAATGTAATCCACAGCCATTGTGAGCTGACTAATTATACTTAAAACACACTAAAACAATTTTAAAATCTTATATAATCATAATTAAATATTAAGAACAAAATAAATAAGTACATTTTGAGGAATATGGTTTGAAGTTTGGGGATATTTATTAACAAAATTTTCAAGCGTCCCATGTGTTGCATACTCCATAATAATATGAAAATTTTGACCATTTTGAAATTGATTATAATATTTAATTATGTTTGGATGATCTAGCAATTGAAGAATATGTACTTCTCTTAAAGATTCCTAAAAAAATGTTATTAAAAAAATCCTTACTTTATAATCATACACACATACATATATATATATAGATAACATTACGTCTTTTTCTGACATGGATTTTAAATGTATAGTTTTCATAACAACTAATTTCTTCAATTTAAAATCTCTCACCAGTTCAACAATTCTAAAAATATGTAGAAATAAAAACTAATGTATTTATTCTTTTCATTATAAGCATCCATATAATCTTACCCAAAAGCTCCACGACCTAATATACCGACAACATCATAGGAATCCATATTTTATTCAAATATATTAATATACCATTAATACAGTAGTTATTTCTGACGTAATCTGTGTATTACATATATTACAACTTTTGTTAAATTACTTTATCTATATAATATAAATATTTAATTAATATTTATCAACTAGTTTTTATATACAAAAATATTTAACAGTAGATTTGAAATATTCCTACCTAATTTTATTTATATGTTTTTATAAGTACATTAATTGATTAACTTCAGCTTTAAATGCTGTTTTCTAATTTTAACATAAAAAAGACGATCTGATACTCCTGCCGCAGGGATATAGGTGTGCATATAATAGTATTTAATTATAATTATAATTTGAATGCAATGATAAACCATTGCATTCGAAAAAACGATTCTGAGCGAAGTTCAGTCAGATAATGTAGGTATTGATTATATTGCTGTTTTTTCGTCATTTTTTCATCGTTTTTTCTAACGCATAGTGTCAATTTTGAGAAATTCGAAAAATGACTTAAATAAAGTACCAAGAACATCCACTTTCCTACCGGAAACATATGCTGTTCGTGAAAATCGGACCATTATTTCGGGTAGTATAAGTGTCAATCATAAAAACAAAAAAATAAAAATATATTTTAAACAGCTATAAAAAAAAATTGAAACTATGGATTTTTCTAATATTTTAATATGATGACTTCAGACTTATAAACAAAAAAAAAACGGCGGTCACCCATCCGCTGTCGATGCCTGGCTACGGTGCTTAACACCGAGGTAGCGTTCGGGAATGTTACGCCGCGCCGACTACACTACACGCGTCTCCCATAGAGACATAGTCTTTGGGAATGCTGTTTTTTCGTCATTTTTTGGTCGTTTTTTCTACCGCTTAGGGTCAATTTTGAGAAATTCGAAAAATGACCTAAATAAAGTACCAACTACATTCACTTTCCTACCGGAAACATATGCTATTCGTGATAATCCGAGCATTATTTCGGGTAGTAAGTGTCTTCATACTTAAAAAAAAAAAAAAAAAACAAAAAACTATGATCAGCTATGCTCAGAATCTAAACTTATGCAATTTAGATTTTAAAAATGTATTAAATTATAGAAGTTTGAAAAATATTACTTCATGTTTATCTAATATAATAAAAATAAATATCATTAAGTACAATCATATACATGATTAAATTAATTAATTCTAGGTAATTGTAATGAAACGGTTAAAATATTTTTAATTGGTAAATCATATTAGATATATGCATATCGTATACATAAAAATTGTAAAACTAAATGAAATAAACATAATATTACAATAAGTATTCATTTAAAATCAAAAATCCAAACTTACTTATTACTGATTACCAACAAAATTAACCTATATTAATAATTATTTTAT
>JAIUCT010000019.1:4006063-4035217 GCA_021307375.1 Tetraneura akinire | reverse complement strand
TTGAATTTTAATAGATGCATGTTACTGTTATTTTGTTACTTCATATTGCTTTATACAATAGTATAATAATTATGAGAGAAGTGCTTCTATGATTACTAGAGTTAAAAATTGCAATTTTAATAATGTTTATTTTATACTACTTATACATTTTATAAACCTTTAAAATAGGAATATACTATATAATAACATTAAGTACTTATTATAAAACAACTATCATTAGAGATTAGAGGTATTAGAGGTTAATATAGTATAAATTTATTATCTAAAATGAAAATTTGTTATTTCAGTAATAAATTCAAGTACTTACCTATATATAACTACCTATTACAAATTGTTTTTTGCCCCTATAATATATATATATATATGTTAAATATTATTTCTAATTCTTATATTACATGAAATTTAGATCATGACCATTTCTATGATGGACGAGTATTTGGAGAGAAAAGTTCACACGCTAGTGTACATTTAGATGAAGGTGTAATGACAGCTATCATTGACGTCCCAGGAGAAACTTATCACATTGAAGTGAATATACATTTATATATATATATATATATATATATATATATATATATATATATATATTTTTCAATTGGAAGATTTACTAAATGCTTATTTATGTCTCTTTCCAATTTTCCTGTCACCTATGTCTCTTTAGCTTCCTATATAATTTTATTTACTATATTAACTTTCATCATTTATATTTTAGGTCTCCTGGGTTTGAAGTTTGATTTCTATTTTTATTTCTATAATAGTGGTTTTCCATAGATTATTCTTTATAAAATATTATATGATCTATGCTTTTTTCTCAGCATATTCTATATTGATTTTTTAATATTCATTCTTCCAAAAACCTCTAAATTTTTAACATTTCTGACAATTTAATTTTTAATGTTTTTCTCTACTTCTATACTTCAAAAGCTTTTATTTTAGCATAATAAGCATTCAGTATAGTTCAAATTTCTGCTCTATAATAGGCTATGCATCTATACTTCATACAAAACTTTCATAAATAATTTCCTGATTTCCTGTTATACAGACTTAATGTAAAAATGTATTTTTTCCACAGTAGGCTTGTTTTTCCTGCATTATTTTATATATGGTTATTGTATAGAATTCTCAAGGCTTGTAATTTTATTACTTTGGTATGTGATGTTTATTGGTATATGGAAAGTGGCGCTCTCATCACCCAATGAACTTTTGGTGCATTACAGTAGTCACTCTCTTCTGACCTTAATTGGTTGAGAAGTTTATTGGCCCTCCAAGTTGGGGGTTAAGCAACAGCCTAACGAATGACCTGTCATTGTAAAAAATATGTTAAGGAACCAAATACCATAACGCCTCGAAGTTATATTGATAATTTGGACAAAAGTCATACAGACTAGATATTTTTCTTCATTTGTCAGATTTTGATATTCTATTTTTATTATTTTGGTTATACAATTATTTAAATAATAAATATTACTTATTCACCTTTTTTTTTTTTTTTTTTTTTTTACATTCATAATATTTGTCGTTTTGTCGTTTACATAATATTATACATTATTTATTATGAATAGCAAGTTCAGTGAATTAATTAAAAATATCAATAATATAGAATTGTCTCAAAATAAATTAATTTGACAAATTATCAAAATTAGTTACGCGTGTAGATGACCTTATACTGTTTTCATAACTTTTCTGTTTTTAAATGTGATAGGTGCCCTTTAATTAGCTCATTTTATTGAGTAAGGGGTGTTTTAATTGCTATAATTTATAAATATGTTTCTTCAAAATTTGATATTATCTATTCTTTAGAATTATGTTTTGTGTTAATTAAATTTAATATCTCAAATAAACTTAAATGGTTCAGTATATTTTCCTCCTTATTCTAATACTAATTTATATATTGAATTTTTCAAAATCATTTCAACATATTTCAACACAAATTTATTATTATTATTTGGTGATTTCAACTTACCCTCTGTAAATAAAAATTCTTTAGATTTTAATATTACTTCTTCAGTAAATTTTTTTTTTGAGTAATTAATTTTTTTAAATTTACTGCAAATAAATTATAATTATAATCATAATAATACAATGGTTGATCTTGTTTTAACAAATTATTTTTTAGTTAGTTGTCAACCTATTTCTATTATTCCTATTAATAATAATATTTTAGGCCTTTTAGTCAACTGTTTAAGTTGTAATATATATTGTATAATTATTTGTTATTCATATTTTATATTTTAGCCATCATGGAGACATATTCCTGATAAAGATAATAAAACTATGGTAACTTATAAAGCATCAGATGTACGTTTAAGTTGGGAACATTCAGGCTTAAATCAGCATAAACCATGTGCTTATGTAAAAGAAGACGCTGGTTTGTATTTTCAAATTATTTAAATTTCATTCAATTAAATTCATATAAATAATTTTTAGAGGTAGAAACTGTGGATGATGATGATAATTTAAATTCTATTATACGATCTAAGCGTGATGCTGATTCTTATGATTATACATTAACACCAACCAGAACCCGTTGTCCATTGCTTTTAGTTGCTGATTATAGATTTTTTAGAGAAATGGGAGGTGGTGATACAAAAACAACTATAAATTATTTAGTAAGTATTTAAGAAACAAATAGATTTATTTAGAAATTTAATAACCCTACTTAATCAATTAAATAGTTAGTATTTTAAATTATGTTGTATTTATGTTATTTATTATTATAATTTTAACTAATTTATTTAGATAAGCTTGATTGATCGTGTACACAAAATATATAATGATACTTTATGGTTAGAACGACAAGAATCTGATGGGTTTCGAGGTATGGGTTTTGTTATTAAAAAAATAACAGTTCATAGTGACCCAACTAAAGTGCGGAGTTCAGAAGATCATTATAACATGGTTAGAGAAAAATGGGATGTTCGATCATTACTAGAGGTAATTTTATTTTTTAATTTACTGTTCTTAAAGAGAAAATAATCGTGTATATATAAATAAATAAATATACCTATATATATATAATACACACACACATAAACACCTATATATTTTGTCAAAATATATAAAAAAAAAAAAGAGCTGATACTCCTGCCGCAGGGATATAGGTGTGCAAATCATAGTATTTAATTTTAATTAGAATTTGAATGCAATGATAAACCATTGCATTCGAAAAAACAATTTTGAGTGAAGTTCAGTCAGATAATGGAGGTATTGATTAATATATTGCCGTTTTTTTCTAACGTATAGGGTCAATTTTGTGAAATTCGAAAAATGACCTTATTAAAGTACCAACTACATCCACTTTCCTATCGGAAACATATGCTATTCGTGATAATTGGAGCATTATTACAGGTAGTAAAAGTGTCTTCATACTTAAAAAAAAAAAGACACACATCATTATAAAACCAATACATTCTTCGCTACGCTCAGAATCTATAACCCCTTTATATATACTTATTTTATTATCTATAATTTTAAATATGCCTATAATTTTCATCCACTTTTCTGTATCATATATTATCTTCTAAACTTAACCTTCCTATTCAATTTTAAATTACCAAAACGACTTTCATTTATTACTATTTGCATAACTTAAAATTAGATTTTTCATTATTTTTTATCTTATTTGAACTATTAAACAATACAATAAAACATTTAATAATTAAATACAGTTATTAATTTTGCAATTGATTATTAATTATGTAAAATAAAAACTAGGAATTTTCTAAAACAAAAGATGTATCCAAGTATTGTTTAGCGCATCTGTTTACGCATCAAACATTCAAAACAAAACAATCTTCAGTATTGGGCCTGGCATATATAGCTTCACCTAGAAGCTATACAATTGGTGGAATATGTAGTCCTGGTAATATTTCTTGTTTTTAGGCATTTAATGGTGAAAAATAATTAACTGCACAAAAACTGCTAACATTAAAACTGCTAATACATTAACTGCTTGCATCAATTGAGCTTTAGACTACATTAACAAAATATAAAACCTATTGATAAATCTAATAATGGCTTTATTTAAATATTTTTAATGTTTTATATTCATAAATGCAAGATAACTCTATCCTTGCTATGCTATATTTTAATATTTCATATAATAATTATCATAAAAAATCCAATAACAATAACATTCCAATAACATTGGGTACTAAGTATTAGCGTAAACACGAGAGTTGTTTATGATTATTTTTTTTTTTATTATAAATATTGCTATTTACTATTTTATTTTACATTAATCTTTGTAAATATTTAAATATATATATGTTACGGGCAATGTAGAATATCGGGCAATGTGAACCTTATTAAAAAAAATAACATATTATAATAATTTGTAATTTATTAAATTATTATTTATTGATATTATTTTAAATATTTTTATTTGAACAAAGTAAACTATTATGGCATTTTGAGTTACATAGTACTTCAGATTTTTTACATTTACATTTTTTATTTTTGCAAGATTGAATACATACGCAACGATCATATCCTTGTCCCCCTAATACTATTTATTTTTTTAAGTTCAATTATATTTAAATTTTCATTAAATTTTATAATTCATCATTCAAAATGTTATAATGGTTTGACTAGTACAAACAATTTTTTTTTTTAATAAGATTCACATTACCCGGCAGGACTACATTGCCCGGACAGGACGACATTGCCCGACATTCTACATTGCCCGTAACATATATATATATATGTTACCGACAATACATATGTATAATTCTCGCATGATATATAATGCAGATCAATTTTAGGCAAAGTATTAAAAAAATATAATTTTAGAATAAAATGCCTAGGCACTTTATAGAATGACTAAACGAGTTTAGGCAAAGTATTAAAAATTACTTTTAATATAATGTTGTTTAATACTAAAACTTTTTTATTATAATATAATATACAAAATGAATATTTTTAATTTTAATAATTTATTACTATTTATTGAAACAAGTTAAACTATTATGACAACACGAGTTGCACAATACATAAATACAAAAATATTGTAGATACTGTGTTTTGTAATTATCCTATACTATATTGTATACAGGGTGATCCAAATAACTTACTACACTCATTTTCTGGGTCAATTTTAATGTTTTTCAATTTTTTTTTTTACAAAATATATAGATCTTATAACACCACATTTTTATATAAAAATACAATTTTTTACAATTTATTTACAATATTAAATTAATACAATATTAATATTATTATTTACAATATTTTACAATATTTATGTTATTATTATTTTTCATATTATTATAATTATGTTATTTGTCCGCCATATACTGCCTATACCAGGCACACATCACACTATACAATTATATTATTATAAAATAGAAGTAGGTACTCGTATAATAATAATACTATTGCCAAAGGTAAAATATTGTACTATATAATATAATATATATTTTATATTTATGCATTATAATAATTTATATTTTAAACGACGTTTGCGTGGAATAATTCCGACTACCAACATAATCATTATATTTTATATAAATATAGCAATAGCCGTATAGATACAAAAGAAAAAAAGCCGTTTGGACCTATAAGTGGGTGAGAGGCTGGTCTTTTGTGATGGAGATACTTGTTAAGTTTGTAAATAGAGCCGTCTAGGGGGTTATAGATTGTACATAATTTTCATAGATTGTACAGGGTGATCCAAATAACTTATTACCAGGCCCCCCACATATTATATTGGGCCCCTGTACTAAATATTTTTTCGGGCCCCCATTTACCGAACATTATTAAAAAAACAAATATAATTTTTATTTTTAAAATAATAACATTAATTATTATTAGGTACTATTAATATGTAATTAAACACATTTATTTTACCGGGCCCCTATACTCTGGGTCCAATCGACCCCCCCATGTGGGGGGCCTGCTTACTACACTCATTTTCTCGGTCAATTTTAATGTTTTTCAATTTTTTTTTTTTACAAAATATATAGAACTTATAACACTACATTTTTATATAATACAATTTTTTACAATTTTTTTCTTGCTGATTTTTAATTTTTATACTTTTTTTAAATGGCATGCTATATATTTATTTACACCAAAAAATAGGTAAAAAAATTATAAGAATTATATTCCTTTGTCATTTTTAATTTTGTTAACTTTTCAATGAACTACAGTGATTTTCATTAAGCTCTTAAATGGATATTTATTAAATAATAAAAGTACTTTTTTGGAGACGCCAAATTCATTGTTTACAAACATTTTCAATAATAAGTATTTTATTATTAAATCATAATATACCTACAAGATATTACGAGTGTGTATTTCCAATTTAGTATTCAATTATGATGATAAACATAATCAATTAAATACCTATACCTCTCCTCACAATCACACGTAATCGTGGATTCATTAACATTTAACGATAACCACTGTAATAATATGATACGAATACAGATTAGGTGTATTTATAAATAAACCATGCACAATAATTATACATATTTAATTTTATAATAATAAAATGTACAATCATATGGAAAATTAGAAAGTGTGAACCGTATTAACAGTGACATAAAAATCTGACAAAAGCTCCTCCTATGTATGAAAAATAAATTAATTTCAAAGACGTGTATTATAAAAACGAATTGAAAAAAATGAAAAATTTCTTCATGAAAATTATTTTTAAATTATTGCCCATGTCATAGAATAAAAAAAAATATAGCGTGCCATTTAAAAAAAGTATAAAACATAAAAATTTAATAGGAAAAAAAATTATAAAAAATTATATGTTTATGAAAAATATAGTGTTATATACACCAAATATTTTGTAAAAAAAAATAATTGAAAAACTTCAAAATTGACTGAGAAAATGAGTGTAGTAAGTTATTTGGATCACCTTGTATATGATTATACTAGAATGAAAAGTAGTAACTCAATAATTATGTGATAATTAGTATTAATTATTTAATAAACTCAAAATAAATAGCATTTTTAGATTCCTTGATTAATTTTCCATCTATACTATCTTATTTGTCATTAAAACTTTTAACTCACTATAAAAATGTTCCATGTTGAAATTATTGCAAATTTGCAATAGTAAAATGAATAATGTACTCTTATAAACTGTAAACAACTATTGAATTATATGGAAAATGTAAAACATAGTTATCAACGTGAAATCGGTTATAATATACTTTTATTTCATAATAATATTATTTGAATTGTGGGTATTTCTATAATTTGAGCGATAAATATATTGCCTAACACAGAGGTATTCAAACTTTTTCATCCCATGACTCCTTTTTGTCTTCACAATATATTGACGGCTCTCAAATTAGAAATGACAAAAAAAAAGAAAAAAAATTGGTTACCTATATTATGCATGTAAACTATTATAATGTATTTATATTTGTTTATTTAACATATGACTGTATAAATCAATTTATAAATAAATTCATAAACATATTATATTCAAAAACATATGCATAAATAATAAATATATATTATTCATAAACAAATGAAACACACATTCAACTGGTCGTGGTGTGTTTCATTATTGTTTCATAATCGCTAAATTATTACATTAATTTTATTTTTTGGATATTTCCACGGCTCCCTTTACTAACTCACGCGACACCCCTGGGAGCTGTGACGCTCAGTTTGAATACCTCTGGCCTAACATAAATGAGACATTATATATAATGCCCAGGAAATGTATCTAAATTCGTTTAGGCATTCTATAAAATATCTAGGAAATATGTATAATGCCTAGGCATTTTATACTAAAATTATTTGTTTTCTTACTTTGCCTAAAATCAATCGGCAATATATATAATTCCGGAATTATACATATTGCCGGTAACATATACATATTAATTTTAATAATTGATATGTAATCAATTAATCGTTAATTACTGTTAATATATTAAAAAAATAACTTTGTTTTTGTCTGGTATACTTATTTAAAACCTAATTTAAAAATAATTTATACATTTTTTTTAAATATGTATTTTAATTCTTATGAAATGTTTATATATTTTACTTGATAATAATTATTGATAGGTAACAAATATATTAAACTATTAATATAAGTTTTCTGACTTTTGCTAATTTCTATTCTATTTGATAATTTAATTTATATTTCTTCTATGGTGGCAGGTATTTAGTCGTGAATATAGCCATAAAGACTTCTGTTTGGCACATTTATTTACAGACTTAAAATTTGAAGGTGGTATTTTGGGTCTTGCTTATGTTGGTTCTCCTAGACGTAATTCTGTTGGTGGAATTTGTACACCAGGTGATGGATATTAATTTAATTTTAGTACATTTTAATGAAATATTTAATTTTATAGAGTATTTCAAAAATGGATATACACTGTACTTAAATTCTGGTCTTAGTTCAAGTCGTAATCATTATGGTCAAAGAGTTATTACACGAGAAGCAGATTTAGTTACTGCTCATGAATTTGGGCACAATTGGGGTTCTGAACATGATCCAGATATAACTGAATGTAGTCCAACTGCTAGTCAGGGAGGGTCATTCCTTATGTATACTTATAGTGTTAGTGGATATGATATTAACAATAAAGTAAGTAAAAATAAAATATTTTAAAAATTTAATATAATTGTTATTTTATTTTTTCACAGAGATTCTCTCCTTGTAGTTTACGGTCTATACGTAAAGTATTACAAGCTAAATCGGCACGTTGTTTTTCTGAACCAGAAGAATCATTTTGTGGAAATCTTAGAGTCGAAGGTAATGAAGAGTGTGATGCTGGTCTGTTAGGAACTGAAGATAATGATTCTTGTTGTGATAAAAACTGTAAATTGAGAAGAGCTCAAGGTGCTAGATGCAGGTAACATAATATTCAATATAATAATTAAATCATTCTTATTAATACGTTTATTGTAAATAAATTAAATTAAATGTTTAGTGATAAAAACTCGCCATGTTGTCAAAATTGTCAGTTCATGGCATCTGGAGTGAAATGTCGTGAAGGTCAGTTTGCTACTTGTGAGCAAGAATCTAGATGCACAGGTACAGGAGCTGAATGTCCAAAAAGTCCACCCATGTCAGATGGAACAGGTTGTCTTGAAAGGGGAAAATGTCGTTCTGGAAAATGTATACCTTTTTGTGAAACACAAGATTTACAAAGTTGTATGTGTGATACTAGTAAGTTAAAAATTATTTTTTAAATATTTATTAATTAAATAATATTATTAATATATTATTTTTATTTTTAGTATTACAGTCATGTAAACGTTGTTGTCGTATAAATTTAAATGATACATGTAACCCAGTTGAACCACCTGATGTATTACCCGATGGAACACCATGCATTCAAGGATTTTGTAACAAAGTATATATTATAATTCTATTTAATTAGTATATTAAAAATTAATTATTGTATTATTTAGGGTATTTGTGAGAAAACTATCCAGGATGTTGTTGAACGCTTTTGGGATATCATCGAAGAAATTAATATTAATAAGATGTTAAGATTCTTAAAGGATAATATTGTAGGCACAGTAATATTAATCACTGGGTTGATATGGGTACCAGCTTCTTGTATTATTAACTGGTTAGATCATAAACGTGTGAAAGAAGCCCGTGAAAGAAAAAAATGGGAAGATCAGGTTGATTTTGTTCAAATGTCTAATGATTCAAGGCCAAAAAAAGTAATTTATATAAAAGTACCAGTGAATCACAATGGAAGTACTAATGATGAACAAATGTAACAATTAAATTAACCTATTAATATTAGTTTTTATAAACTAAAATTAAAGTGGAATTAGATATTCCATGATCTCAACGATACAAATTAAAACAAACGAACAAATATGTATTATTTATATATGTATTTTTATTAAGTTACCTTTTATCTTTTGTTTTACTTTTTTACCATTTTAATCTTTATGTATTTATTTTAATTGTATTAAAAATCTTTATTGGATATTTAATCTAGTCTCAACTTTAATATTACTAATTAGTATAAAAAAAATTATAGTATAGTATATAAAAAGTTAATTCATTTTGTTTTATACTTAATAATATTGCAATAATAAACAAACATTTTATTATTATATAAATATTGCATTTAATTTGTAGAAATTAATTCAAATATCAGATTTAATTAATTTTAAACATAATACGGTGAATAAGTAATTTCAAACAAAGGTACTACAATTATGAATTAATAATTTTAACTTATTGTACTTTTTATATTAATTTTTATCAACAATATAACAGTTCACAGTAATAATTAAGAAATAAAAATAAATAAAAGTATAATAATATATATACTTTAAGGATTATAAAAAACTTAACTGAAATATAAAATATAATATACACATACATTTATAAAAAAAAAGCTTTAAAAATATATAAAAACATTATTTAATAATTAAAATTATTACTTAACTAAATTATATATATAATAAAATACTACAGAATTGTTTAATCATTCAATTGCCAATTCGATGTAGTAATTAAGATGAATTAAAACAAAATTCTAATAACATTTTTTTTTATTATTATAATTTTTGTTATATTTAATCTATTTTCCAACAAAATTATAATTTTCCCATCCATTTAACCAAAGAATCATTTCAAACATTAATTCTTTATATAATATATATACTATAACTGTATTAAATGATAATTTATTATAAATTGAGCTAATGTAATGTTAGTGGTGGTTTTACAAGTAAATAATTTGTATTTTTCCAAGATATAAAATTAGATTATTATATTTTGAATATATTATGAAAGTTTGTTTAAATGAAAAATGTATGAACTATACTTAAAAAACAATAATCCTACTACAAAAATTTTCAAAGTTACTGTTTATTGTAAAACCAGAATAATTGTTTTTATCTATTCTGTCTATACTTGTACTATAAAAATTTCAATACAATATCGGAAATATTTATGGTACAGCAATGATATTGTACTCTTAATTGTCAATAAAATGTTTAGTTAATAAGTATAAAAAATAGTTTGAATAAGATATAATATATATATATATATATATATATATTATATAGGATGATCAAAATTTTATGTTACAAAAATAATGAGAATTATTATTTATTATTTTCAACATTTATGTAACACGAAATTTTGATCATATATATATATATTACAATTACATATAATAAATAAAATTGCTGAAAAAATGATGTGTGATAGCAAACTAATACATATAACATACTATTTTTATATTTAAAATACATCAAGTTTCTTTATATAAAATCTAACTAAATATATATATTTATATATTATATTCTGTTAAATAGATGTGTAAAAATATGAAAAAATAAAAAAAAATACTTCAGTCTGTGATTGAATAACCTAATTTGATTTAATATTAAACAAAATTTGGTTTAAAACTTGTTAATTAGATTTTATTAATACATTAAAAAAAAAAAAAAAAAATAGAACTATATTATTCTTAACATCATAATGGTAATAACTTAATGGAATTTTAAAATAAATTTTGGTGGGTAATTATGTTAATATAATTTTGAATAAACACAATATTATTTATGTTTTACTTATTGGAAAAATTTTAACTTTTTAATAGGGGAATACATTTCTTTATTAATTATAAAATTAATAGTAGTTAGCTTAACATTCTAAATAAAATAATATTTTAATGAAATAAACTAAACTTATTTGTCAGGTACAAAATAGAAAAAAGTTAAAAACTTTTATTAATTTAACTTATAAAATAAAATACTGATTGTCCAAAGCTACCTCTTATTGACTTCTGAATAAATTGAATTATGATTGATTTCATTTAAGTCTATTTTTAAACTTTCATAATTTGGATCATTTTCAACACATTCAACTGTCATTGTTCTAGTCAAGCTTGCATAGTCTGGCTCAGATGGTTTGTGAACTTTTTTTATTCGAGCATAACCATGACGACTAGTGGGCCGTAGTTCTTCGTAATTTGGATCAACATCTAATGACTGTGGTTTTTTAGGCTCAACTAATTTATCATAAATACCTTCATCATACATAAGATGCACATTAGGAGATGATTGTTCTGGTGATGTATCATTGCGTTTTTTCATTACTTTGGCATACATTTGATCTAAATATTCTGGAGGTTTAGGTAATGGGGAATTGGCTGGTCGTTTTTCTGGTTTAGGTGAATAAGAACTCATAGCACTTGATGATGAATCTAAAAAAAAAAAAATATTTTACAACTTTTAAAAATTAAATAAACAATAATTATAAATTATTACCCTCTCTGGAATGTGACTGAGTAAACTCAATTCCATTGATATGTGATGTAGAAGCTTTATATGTTTGACTTGTTGAAGTAACTGGTATATTATTTGCACTGGGTATTTGAGCATATGTTTCACTTTCGCTACTTGGATCAATAATAGCTGCATACATTTCATCTATACAATTCAAATATGTAAGTGCTAATAGTAAATACAATTTTAATAAAAATTAAAGCATACCAGAATCATCTGAGACAAAAGCATAATGAGGATCTGAAGATATACCATTATTTCTAGAAATGGTCATGATCCTTGATAATGGTTCTCGAACACTGATACTTGTGTATCCTTCTAAAATTTGATTAAAAAATCATAAAATAACAAAATAATTTTAGTCTTTTTAATATTACTACTAGAATCATGAGAATCTCCACTATAATGACCCTGTCTTGGTTGCACGTTTAATGGTCCTATTGGTGGAGTCATATATGGAATGTTAATACTAGCAGCTTCATCACCCGCAATCACACTTGCTGCTGCTATATCTTGGTTAGGAGCAGTTCTATCAATTGCATCTAATTCAATGGACTCTGTTAAACTGACTTTTTCCGACCTAAAATATCAAATTTAAAAAAATAAATTTTTCAATTATAAGTTTATAATACTTATAATAATAAAATAAAACCTTTGAGAACTAGCATATTGATTATTTATATTATTCATGCCAACTTTAGCATATGGATGTTCCTGCTGTTGTAATTTATCATATGGATTTTCTTTATTAACACGAGCATAAACACATTCACTTTTAGATGCTGTAGTACCACTGGATGGAGACATAGTGTTATTTGCATACTTTAAAGAATCATCTTTGGGGTCATTTTTATTTTCTTCAACAGTAGCATAAAGTTCTGAATTGGTATCACCACCATACCAAACTGCTGTTGCAACTATATCTGAACTTCTAGGAGTTTCTACTGGTAAATCAGGAAGACTTCTTGTGGCTGAAGATAATGTAGCTCCAGCAGAACTTCTATTAAAATTTAATTATTATAATAAAAAACAAAATTTTAAATGGTTTCCTAATATAAAAACCTTTTGGTACTATTCGTAGGGGATGGACTAGTTGATAAGTTCCTGTTTAATGGTTCGGGTCCAACATCTGGATTGGTGATTTTTACCATGCCAGCAAGGCCAAGTAAATCATTTCTATTTAATTACAAGCAAACAAAAGTATAATAATAAACGGAAAAAATATACTTCAAAATATAAAAAATAAAATACCTAACACAAATTATTTACAAATTTTCATTACATCTAACATAATATTAATATGCATTGTATATTATTTACAATAATAAGTTAAAAAAATTTAAAATATAGTAATCTAATATTTTATTATAAATTATTATATTTATAAATGATTTAATATTAATTTATTGTTAAATTACAAATTAAAAATATTGCTTAAATCAGTTATTTAGGGTTATCTTTTAATTTGATATTAACTTTTAAATTATTTAAAATATAAATATCCACAAAATATAAATTAATTTAAAATTAAATGATAATAAAATTTAAAAAAATATATATCTAATGTTCAGTGCTACAGTTAAAGCCACTAGGAATAAAAAAAATATTCAGAAAAAACCAAACATTGCCTTGTAAAGTTGTAAATACATAATGTTGTTATGTATTGACTTTAATAAGTCATTATTGTATAATGTTAAGAATTTAAATTAACAATTTTGCATTTACATTAATAATAATAATTAAAAAAAATTTATTAACTATATAAAATATTCGACATTATTTATTTATAAATTATCTCTTATAATTTGTATACAAAATATTTTGCACAATACTGTTTTAATTAGTGTATTTTAAACTACGAAGAAAAGTTTATATAATATTTCAAAAATAAAAATACTATTAAATTAAATATGTATATTAATACTATTATGTTTTATTTACATAAATCATAATCAAATAATAATAATAATAATAATAAATACTAAATAACTAGCAATATTGAAGTTATTCTTTCTACATTAAATAGGCAATTTAATTAATATCACAATGCTAATAAATATTGCATGCAAAACAATAAAACTAATATAAATGATGCTCCGCATATTGCATATTAAATGACTTCATAACCTCTTTTGGATAAAAACAAAATTTAAGCAATCCACTTACTTTGGTATTGACTTATGACATCCACAAATACAAGCAACAATTAATATAATGGTTGTAAACAAGAGTCCACCAGACAAGAACCATATCAAGCTTTCTCCAATCATCATGAAATTACACAATTAAATGTCATTTTAAATTTCATTACCAATAGAACATCACTTCAAACACAATTACACATTAAAATTCCGTTTTTTATTTAATTTTGAACGAGCATTTCACTAGTTTTGCATAATTTGAGTGCAAATTTGTGAAACGGACAATACATGATAATTACGCAATATCACCAAATAACAATATTGTAAAATTATATTGATAGAACACACATTTTCATTTAAAAATTAATGTTTTTATTTAGTAATTAATCAAATTCTATAGTTACTAGTTAAGTAATTTTGTTTTGTTATAGCTACATAGCAGTTAGCACAAAAACACTTTCCAAATTAAAAAAATTATTATCATTCACGTTATCAACAATTTTTTATTATTATAGCAATCCCTCCTTAATCATAATTCCCATATATTTATAATTTTATAGTATCAACTATCAGTACCTATGCCTGTAATCCTGTATCATGTACCAATCAATTTACCGTATCCACAAGTTGGTGAATAAGTATTTTGTGAAATTATACTATTTGTCAATTTTTTTTTTTTTTTTTTTTTTACCCTTAAATTTTAAGCAATTTGCATATAATTATGTACATTAACATTTAATCTGAGGACCTACATCCAATTAATATTGTTCCTTAAAAAATAATTATTTTTAGTACCTAATTTATAAATTAAAAACCATGGGAAAAAGAACAACTTTAATTATTATTTTTTTAATGTGTTACTATGTTAATGCTTATTCACGTTCAGATGAAAATGAAACATTGAAAAAAAAAATATCTTTAAATAGCGAACCTGAATTCAACGTACGTCATTTAAATAAACCATTTAAAATCAACAAATTAAATTTAGTTTGGAGCAAAGCTAAACAGGTAATCGATTTCTTTCAAATATGAATTGTTTTACCTACATAATTCACAGAATTTTTACTTTATTTAAAGAAATGTTCAGAACCAGAATTAAGATCATTGCTATCAGAATTACGAATTCAAGATGAAGATGAACAAGAACTAAAACTTCAAAAAAATAAAAATTTTGATAAGGGCGGGGAAATGGAATCAGTTGTCCGTAAAAAACTTTTAGGTGAGACAATTTTTGGTTTTATACAGTTCTTGATGTATCCCTTATAAATTATTTTATTTTTAATCATTTAAGTTTTAAGTTACATTATAATATTTTAGATTCTGAGCGAAGCGAAGAATGTATTGGTTTTACAATGATGTGTGATTTTTTTTTGTTTTTTTTTTTTTTTTATTCTGAAGACATTTTTAATACCCGAAATAATGCTCCGATTATCACGAATAGGGTATGTTTCCGGTAGCAAAGTGGATCTAGTTGGTACTTTATTTAGGTCATTTTTCGAATTTCTCAAAATTGACCCTATGCGGTAGAAAAAACTTCGAAAAAATGACGAAAAAGCGGCATTTTTCACGAAAAATGAAATTTTGACAAATTCAATTTCTATATTTCACGATAACTCAGGCAATTTTTAAGATAGGGACCTGAAATATTTTTTGGGTATTCACATAGCTACTATATATATGTGGTAAAATTTTGGAACCGTTTGGTTAATTTTTTTACAAAATATAGGACTTCGAATATTTCATAAATTTCTCGTTTTTACGTATATAATGTTTGATAAAATTGGCAATTTTTGTTATTAGAGTCTGAAAATTTTACTGAAGTATACTTACATATTACTTAACATCATACTAAAATATTAGAAAAATCCCTAATCTTAATTTTTTTTTATAGCTGTTTTAAGTTGATATTTTTAGTTCAAACGAAAATTATAATCTGACTGAACTTCGCTCAGAATCGTTTTTTCGAATGCAATGGTTTATCATTGCATTCAAATTATAATTAAAATTTAACGCTATGATTCGCACACCTGTATCCTGTGCGGCAGGAGTATCAGCTCACCTTTTTAATTACTGTATATTAATATTATAAAGGAATATTGGAAAGATACAAGTTAAGTTATCACTTTGATGGCACTACTAAGGAATTTCAGAATAATCAATCATTTAAAATACAAGATGATGTTTTTAAAGATTCATTTAAAGTTGTTGACAAATATTTATTACATGATAAACGATTAAACCAACTATGGACTCAAGCAGAACGTTCTGGTTTCACAAGTAATAATAATTTAAAAAATATGAAATTTTAACTTATTGAAATTTTTACAATTCAAATTAATATTATATTTATAGGCATTGAGTTAATAGCTTTAAAAGATGAATTTTTAAACCATCAGAAAAAAATTGATGAATTTTATTCTTTAACAAATGAAGTTGAAAACATACAAAATGATATACCTATTGGTAAGTATATTTAATTATAGATAATATAATTGTTCAATAATTTAAAAAATATATAGGTAGTATTAATATTTATAAATTATATTTTTAAGCAATTTCAAATAAAGGATTGAAAAATGATTTTAATTCAATACACGAAGCTGATGATCTCGTTAATTTTAGTCATAAACAAAGGAACTTACAGTAAATCATTATATAATCCATTTCTAGATATAACTATATTTGAACTGTATTATATTTTTAACTGTATTTTAGTTTTAAATTTTTTATACATTTTAGAAATCGTATTGATGATATAAAGGATAGTTTTGATCGTCTCCATCGATTGTCACTCACTGGTCCAAATAGTAAAGAATTTGTTGAAACTAAAGTACAAGAAATTTGGATTAAAGCTCAGAAAACAAATTTTAATAAAGATGAATTACAACTTTTACATGTGAGATATGACTAGGTAAATATTAAATTGTTTACATTTATTTATACATCATTTAATATGTATAGGATGAATTAAAAGAGTATGAACGTCGATTATTGAAACTCAGACATTATAATGTGGATTTGGCAGCTGGAAATGAACATGTTGATATTGAATTAAAAATTAAAAAAGAGAATAGACATGTTCAAAAGCTACATAAGGTATTAGAAGACAAAATATACAAACGGAGAGAAGAATTATAGACTTTTTAATTAATTTATAATATTCATTTTAATTTGATTGTTATTATTTTTTTTAATGGTATTTATGTATATTAATATTAGTATATAACTCAAAATTAATAATATATCAATAAATTTAAGTGTCCTTTACTGTATTAAAAAGTGTATACATTTATTCAAATATAAAATAAATTACTTTTATTTATAATATAAAATGTTGAGACTGGTTTTAGATATACGACATACGTACACCAACTTCCATAATTATTAGCAAATATAGTAAGTTATAGTAAAATAAATAACTGAAAACTATAACAGTTTTGCAACAAGTACCTATTATTGAAATAAATGAAAATCCTTATTTTTCAGCAACTTCATATTAACATAGATAAGAGGAAAGAAGTTTTGTCTTTTTTATTGCAACATCTCATTTTTTTTTCTGTAAACCTCAAAGTATAAAAATGATGTACCTATTGATTTCTAAAAATAGTTTTATTATATGATAAAATATTATATGCAATGTTTATTTTTTATGTCTACACCTGTTTGAAAAATGTATACCTTATTTTTCATTTTAATATATGGAAATCTAATAAAGTTTAACCTCGTATCTTATTGAATACCTAAGTATTAGATAATGTACTATAGATATAACTTTATATTCACTCATGTCTCATAATACCAATGAAGAATCGAATATTACTAGTTAGTTAATAAGTAAGTACCTATTGGTAAAATCGGTGCGTTATACGTAGCATTTTCGGTTTTAAATTAGCTTTTAGAATATTCAATTTCTTTATATTTAGGTATATACGTTAAAATAATTGCATTTTTTCATTTATTACACTAATACAATTTTATTTAACTTTCAACAATCTCAGTATTTTATAGGTTTACTATGAAATTGTGGCCCAATTATAATTTGAAAATGTAAAAATAGATAATATTGATTCAATTAAAAATATATTTCAATAAATATAACTACAATATAATTTTTATTCATTATTTTTATCTACATTAAATGTGTATGAGTACAATCAAATTACCTAGATTTATATTATTTCACGCATATAATTATAAATTATAATAATATGAATTATGACGTAAAAACTAAAAAGTATTACATCAACTGACAACTATGTAGGTATAATGTATTAATGTATATTATATAATATAGGACTATAGTTTTTAGGTAGATACAAGTTTTTTATATTAAGTAAATAATAAATATGTAGGTACTTTCGAATACTTCGTTTTATTTATTTGTTTACATTTTATGCACATTTCATTGATAATAATTTTACTTTCACTTATTCCGTTATTCATATAACCAATAGTTGACTGATGCCACTGATCGGTTTATCATTCAAACACTGAATAATATAATATACCTATTACCTACCTAGTTATTAAGTAAGTAGGTATACCTAATTACTTTGTACTTTTAATTATCTAATTTTATATAGTAATTTCCTTTAAATATCATATGTATAATACTTGGTATATAATATGGATTTTGCGTAGGTAATGTTATGAGATTGAATCTTTCCTCTTTCTAAGTCCTATATTTAGTAAAAAAATTTAAAAACGGTTCCAAAATTTTACCACATATATACATAATAGCTATGTGAACACCCAAAAAAATTTTCAAGTCTTTAACTTAAAAATTGCCCGAGTTATCGTGAAATATAGAAATTGAATTCGTCAAAATTTCATTTTTCTACCGCTTATAGTCAATTTTGAGAAATTCGAAAAATGACCCAAATAAACAAGCACGTATTCAGGATCAATTTTCGGGGGGGGGGGTTAAAAATTTTTAATATATGAAGTAAAAATAAATGATTATATTATACGTAGTCGTAGATTAGTCTGTTATATTATAAATATAAAACTACTTTAAAAATTTCGGGGAGGGGGGGGGGTTGAACCCCTACAACCCCCCTGGATACGGGCTTGCAAATAAAGTACCATCTACATCCACTTTTACATCTGAAACTCGCTATTGGTGAAAATGGAAGGGTTATTTCGGGTAGTGAAAGTGTTTTCAGAATATTTATACGTATGGATTCTAAGATTTTCGTTTTACTAAAAATATCAACTTAAAACAGCTATAAAAAAAAATTTTGACAATGGATTTTTCTAATATTTTAGTATGATGTTAAGTAATATGTAAGTATACTTCAGTAAAATTTTCAGACTAAAATACCCAAAATTGACAATTTTATCACACATTATATACGTAAAAACGTGAATTTTACGAAATATTCGAAGTCCTATATTTAGTAAAAAAATTTAAAAGACGGTTCCAAAATTTTACCACATATATATAGTAGCTATGTAAACATCCAAAAAAAATTTCAGGTCTCTATCTTAAAAATTGCCTGAGTTATCGTGAAATATAGAAATCGAATTCGTCGAAATTTCATTTTTCGCGAAAAATGCCGTTTTTTCTACCGCATAGCGTCAATTTTGAGAAATTCAAAAAATGACCTAAGTAAAGTACCAAGTACATCCACTTTGCTACCGGAAACATACCCTATTCATGAAAATCAGAGCATTATTTCAGGTAGTATTTTTGTACACAGACATAAAAAAAAAACAAAAAAAAATCACACATCATTGTAAAACCAATACATTCTTCGCTTCGCTCAGAATCTAAAATACTAAAATATTATCTACATCATGTTAATGTTTAAATATCATTGTATTATTTTTAATTACCCTTAAGTAAATAATTTACATTTTATTAATAATAAATAACAAATTAAATTTTAATATAATATACGAGTAAAATATAATTAGCGTTAATATTACTTTTATTACAATAATACATTTACTATTATATAATTTTAATGTTTAAAATTTGAGCAAATGGTAGTTTTCTTTTATTTTTAGAGAAATATTATTTATCATTTCTTGAATATTAACGTCTATATCCCTGTGAATGTCATTAGTGCAAGGCCAGTTAAACGAGTGTCACACATTGTTGATCTTAACCAAGTTTTAAGACTTACTAATGGGCAAAGTTATTAAAATTTTTAATATTGCATTAATTAATTAATTAAGCAATTAATCTCTTCATCACAATTTTGTAATACATCAATAGCATATTTAGTATATTATTACTGATTTATCTTCTTGTTCTTCGTGTATTCACGTTTCTTTCCAAATATAGTATTTACCAAGTATTCTTCAGATGATTTTCAAGTATAGAATTTCTGGCTTCAACTCGAAATTTTAAAAGTTTTTTGAAATTATATTCTTAATTGTACTTTCGTCAGAAAATATAGTAGTTGGCCATCATCTCTATGACTTCGAAGTAGAATGTTTTGTTTACCCAAAAATATAATACTTTCTAATATTAGAATAAATCTTTTTTGATTCTCTTTTATTTCTTATTTTCGGTTTATATCTAATAAATTACGTATTTTTAAATTGAGATTATCATAATACCTAATATAGAAAAAATTAGTCATTTGCCCATTTCGACACATTCTTTGTGATTCTATCTACAGACTACAGGTATTTCTTTCATGTATATGTAAATTTCCAGTATTACCTAGTAATTTTAGAAACTTTATTAATGGTCGCATTACTAATTTTTATAATTCTACATTTTTTTTAAATCCACTTTATTCTTGTAATAATAATAATGGACAATATTTACAATACAAACATTTTTCTGATGATGAAAATATACTATTTGTAGTTACTTAGAAATGCTGTCGCCTAATAGTTTACGTATTAATTTACCGCCTTTATTAAATTCAGAGAAAGGAAATGCCGAGGGAAATGTATAATTCGTTGGAGGTATCCAATGAATAATGATTTATTAGAAGATTGCGTTTAGTAAAATTGTTAATATTCTTTACAATATAATTGTCAATATCATTTATATGGTGATAAAAATCACGGTTTGAAGATACTGTATTGCTGTTATTATAAATTGATGTCTTATAAATTGTATTTTGCTCCCATGGCCCCCCTGAATTCACGCATGATATTACAATATATTATAGTACCTTTAATATAAAATATATATAGGTATTAGGTATACCAATGTTCCATTATATAAAGCGTTGAACGGTTCTCTAATATACTAATATTATTAGAGTGTAAATATGTATAGGTAGTGTTTTTACACATGTACAAAAAAATATTTTTCATGTCGTGTTAAGTAAATATATAAAATTATAAATAAATATCTTCTCTCTCTTTTTTTCAAACCTAATCGATGTATCTATTACCTATACACAGTTATATTACCTTATCAAATCTATTAACCTAATATTTTATACCTATTATATATCTATAGTAGCTTACACATGTTAATTGTCATATTTTATAATAATTATTACTTATATATAGAAATATCAAATATTCTATAAATAATACATACGATAGTCAGTGTGATCATGAATTATAATTAACAAAAATACAGGAATGTATTAACATAGATGGCATAGAAGGATCGTGTCTTTGTCACTTGTGTAGTACGAATTTCTAATCACACCACATTAGGTATATATTCCTGTTCTGTGATTATATTTTATATATTTGAGAGAAATTATCATTATCTCTATTCTCTATAATATGCTCCGTCTGTGTTTTTTTTTTTTTTTTCGTTACATTGTAGCTCTTTAAAGTTTTATATACATTTTATTATTTGTATCGTCCATGATCCATAGGTATATAATATTATCCACTATCCCGTATACAATATAATATTTAATTGCCTATATATGTATATATATATTAACAACTTATATAATATAATATTACTATATACGCGGGTAAAAGAAATAATAATCACATACCTCACTATTATGTTATATAGGTATATTATATGAGATAGCGCATGCGCTTGATATACCACGGTATACACCTCCACCTACTGCAAGGTTCTATCCATATTATTATATACCGCGCGAACCACATTACCGCACTCGCCTATATTATACGTTGGTTTCGTTTTCTCGTTGTGTTCCTCTGAAGTCTCAGTGTTGCACCGCAATCCAAGCGCGTTTGTTTTATGTCGCGTTATTTCGTGTTTCGCGCGTTGTCGCGTAATCAATAGTTATATCGCATTTTCAAAGATTTTTATTTTTTTTGTCTAATAAAACGGAACGCGTAGGTGTACATATAATATGAATTACTTTTACGATCTTGAAACGCATGTTTTGAAAACAATACGACGCCATCAAAATATCATTATGTGAACAATTTATAATAGGTAAGGTGGTAATCTGCACGGAAAACTAATTTGATAAATAACGATAAAAACACATTCGTTAAAGTCTCCGCTGGACGCATCAGCTATAGACGACACCATAAAATCATGCAGTCGACATCACTTTATCTGTTTCTGTTTGTTGGATTATGCACATTGGTAAGTCATAAAATTTAGTATTGTTTTTATAAATTTAAAACGTATATATATATGTATTAATATGTATATTATATACAAAATTTAAGCGCGCGCACGCTGCAGATAAAAATAATAATATTATATAACGTCTTGAAGCTTTTTTAAACGCCCTAATATAAAATATAAACTATATGTATCCATGTAGGTATACTATTGACATTTATAACATGATATCTACTATAATTTATAATTATCAAGTATAAGGGAAGGGGAAGGGTATCTTATTTATCTGTATTAGTTTCTGTATGAAATAACCATGTATCTACACATTTTGTGACTCATAATTTATATATAGGTATATACATATATATTATATATATATATATGTAGGTAGGTACAATTTTATAATTATAATATATGAGTATACATAATCATCTTAATTTTCAATGTATAGGTACTTACCTATATGTATAAAAAATAAGACTATATTTGTAGGTACCTGCGACGAATATTATAATGCAAACTACCTATATTATAATATATTTGTTCCATTAATTCCGAGATTAATTCTATATGACTCTTTCATTAATTATTGTGAATTTTAAATTAGATTTAGGTACTTATTATCCACCATAAATTATTAATTATATAATTTGTATTTCTTGTATAATTAGATACCAATTATATTATATCATCATTATTCATTAATATTTAAAAAATAATATAATATATATCATACTGTTTATTTTAAAAGCATAAACGTAATAACATATAATATATAGTAAAATATTATTATAATAATATTTATTAATTATTTAATCTTATAAATTATAATAATAGGTATATAATTATATATAATAATCTGTTTATACTCATAGGCATATAGCTATATATTATGATATCATTAATTATATCTGTAATTTTTTAAATTTTTATAAATACTCGATCAGATAAAACCAATATTTGTCAATAACATTTATATAAAAATATACAATTTTATAAAAATATGTTTAATATGAATTTCACCTTTAAATTATTTAATATTATATTTACTATTAATAATTCATTGCAGCCACATACCTATATATTATTATTGTAATTTGTAAGAATGTAAAGTACCTATATCCTATATGTTATGATAATCGTACGGTATAAATAAATAATAAAAATTAATATTTAATTATACCTATTTGTTTTATAAAATATAATTAACATTTATATGATGTTATTATGATCATGATATACTCGTATATAATTTTATTGATAATCACGTCGTTTGTATTACGAAATTTGTTTAAGAATCGTATAATCGTATATCATAAATATAGTAATCTTTGCGTTTTACTTTAGTTAGATACCTATATCAAAATGACATCTTATATGAAGTTATATATACCTAGTATATTTCAAGAAGTTACCCATCTGCATTCCATTAAAAAAAAAATATATATATATATATATATCATATATTATATATCTTTTCACTTTTATATATTAAAATAATAATTTAAAAATGTAATGTAATAATAATATAATATCATTTTATATATTATTTATTTTATAATTATGAAATAAATTACGAAACAAATATCAATTATACGTTTGGTACATCATAAATATTTTTGGAAATATAAAATACATATTATTGAAATATATTAATCATGAACTCATATTAATTATATGTTCGTATTTATTTATTTATTTAAACAAAATAGTATAATAATAATGAATAGGTAAGATACAGTTTTTTAAATAAACTATTAAGGAACTATTTTGTTCCTGTATTATAATATAATAAATATATATAGCTATATATTATATATATTTAACTTTTTAACATTTTTAACTCGATCGATCCATCATTGTCTTGATTGTCCTTTCGGCTTTCAATTGTTTTTTTGTCTAGTTTCCAAACTGTGATTTCATGTAATGTTTGGCTCTCGCGACCGGCTCAGATTATTTGTCTTCTTATAAGAATTCCCACTATGTTTGGCTCATTGAATATAGGCATATAGCTCTCAGATCTGCATTTGTTCTCCTTTCATATACGTGTTCTCCTGTTCATTTGTTTTAGGCCCATTATGTATCTTACGTAGGATTTTCCTTTCGAATACCATTAGTAGGTATATTTTCGTCTTTTTCCATCTGATTTCATCTCGGATTTCATTGATGCCCACGCACCACATGCATACAGCACTCAGAGGCGTATCTTGAACACAATTCTGGGGGTCCAAAATTTTTCCCCTATATATTAATCAAAAAATTATAAATTTACTAAATAAGAATAACAAAATTAATATAAATAAAATATAAAAAATAAGGATCACTAAGGTGGTACTGGGGGGTCTAGTACCCTTGGATCCCCAATAAATACGCCACTAACAGCACTATATAGGTCTAATTATCACTTTTTAGAGTTTTATTTTCGTATTTTTGGACAGTGACTGACTTAAGTATAAGCAAGAGCGTATTTAGAAATTCTAAAGGGAGGGCACAAAAAAAAAAATTAAATATGATATATTAGGTATATTAATATATAGGGCTAGGATTTACATATGTAATTAAAAATACAAAATTGTGTGAAATGTATTCATAATATGTATAGAAAAAATGAAAATATTTAATAAAAAAAAAAAAAAAAAAAATACAAATATAAATCAATAAAAATAAATTAAAGATTAAACTAATATTAGTTTAATTTTATATTAAAATATAGTTATATTTTAGTTATGTAGTCATTACTTCAAAAGTAATGTTACTAAAAAAATATTACTTATCTTATATAATATATTCTCTTCACAAAACTATTAAGTATCAATTGATTGATAAGTATTGATTAAGTATGATGATATTGATATATTATATTACGCTAACGCGTAACATAAATATAATTATTATGTCTATTATTCATTATATTGTAGTTTATTCTACATATTTACATTAAATATTAATTATATAAATATTATTACATCAATCGTAATAATTTTTATATATAATAGGCAACACCTATTCAATACTATTGTCAAATAAATATAAATTTTAATGTTATAATAACTTTTTAAAATCAGTGTTTAATTTCAATTAAATTATGATTTAATCAATTGTACAATACATTATTGTACATACTACTTAATATTCTACATTGATCATTAAAACATATGATTTATACTCGTATTATGTGATAGTATATACCTAACTAAAATTTATCTATATTTAAATATTTTAAACATAATATATACATAATAAATTTAATTATATAAAAATTATAATAATAACAATAATGTAAGTAAAATATTTTGCTGTATAATTTTTTTTCAACGTGCATGTATGATGTATCTGAATAGGTATTATCCAATAAAATAATATCGTATACATAATATATAATAATTATAAGTAAATATTATTTATGTAATTAAATTAAATTAAAATAATTATTATCTACCGGTCACATTTTCATTTCTATGTTACGTGTATGAATTGTTTGCACGTACCGGCTGACAAATTTTCTTGTATAGGTACCTATTCAAAATCACCTCCGTAAAAAAACCGATTATAATAACATGTAATCTTTGTGTTTTCTTTATATTTGAATAAAAATAATTTTACATAATGTTCATATTAATTTATACTTTTATTTGTTTCATTTTAATTGTATATAGGTATTTCGTATTTAAAAGAAAAAAATACAATTGTAAATATACACGTATATAATGTATAGGTATTTACTAACATTGAATTTATTACACTTGCACAAAATATCATAATTAATTATTAATTGAATTAAAATATTAGTTTTTATTGTGATTGTTACTAAATAAAATACAGTCTTTTACTTACTAGTTGTTATTACTTGCGCATTATAGTTTTGACTTAATCGATATTTTGAAACTTGAAGCTAATTGTTATAGGATAAATATTTTTAGTAGTCAATGCTACTTGCTTTACCTATTAATTATAGTATTATACTACTTATATATTATAAAATAGTAGTAGTAATGTTGCATATAGGCGGATTTTAATTATACTATTATAAAATCCCAATCGTGTCATCGTATGATACTATAATCCATTACTATTTAAGTGGAATGTGCTGTGTAATATAAATAATTGAAATCCATTGAGAATATAATATTCTATGTGTAAGTATATATATATAGATAATAAATATATAGATATATAAGTGCTTTAAACTATACAATATTCCAGTGCAGATATCATTGTGCAATGGAATAATAATATACATTCCATCGTTCTCTTGTTAGTTTCTAGTTCAATAACACAGTGAAATATAATATCGTTTCTTTTGAACGTGATCAAAAATAATAGATAAAAAAGTATGAAAATCAAAGAGTTGTGCCAAAATATGTTTATTTCAATGCTTATACCTATATATAATATTATATTTTTGACGCGTGCGTGTAATATATAAATTAATTAATAATATTAATTTAATATTTAGGTAGTTAAATTAATTTGCCTATGAGTGTTAACAACCGAAATAATTATATACCTATCTACTTATGCCTACTTGTTTAGCAATATTATATAGTCGCGCACATCGTATTCATACTGAATTCCTGACGACACATAAATTATTTTCCATAAGGTTTAACTATATCTGCATGTATATAATGGCCGTCAACACAATTATTACTGGTTCGAAATTGTATGCTTAAAAAACAGGAAACTGTGTAAAATATATTATGTATATTGTATAGCATAGTAATAATAATAGTATAAGTATCTATATAGCGGAAACCACGCAATACAGCTTATGCACTCACCGCGCGGTCATATCCATATGAGTACCTACCTATACCTATATTATCTGTACATTTAGCTACAAAAGTACAAATACAAACAAAATATTTACTTTATTATACAAATACTATATTTATTTATAAATGCCTATTCTGTACGTGTAAAAAATCTAAAACTAGTTTAACTTACATCATCGCCGCATGTACAAATATAATATGATCATGTCATACTAAAAAAGAAAAAAATCTAAAAAGAAAAACACATTTACGGTTTTACAAAAATGAAAAAAAAAATCCTTTTGTATGCATAACACCGATGGAATGTCGACTGTTATGACAAACTAGTTATTATATAGGTTGAGGAGAACGATACATCTTCCGAAGTACGTTTAGTACATCACAAATAGCTATAGGTAGGTACCAGTACCGCGTGTCGGCGTACCCCCTGGCGATGACGTGACATCTAAATATAATATAACGTTTTTAGTCCACAGTTTACACATTTTATGAATCATCGTATAAGCATACGAAGAACTGACGTATAGTTTGAAGTATTAAACCTATTGTCATATTAATAATGCTAGTTATAATATATTATAATATTCAAATAACAAGCATATAAAACTAAAATTAGATTATAGATTAAATTTCAGATTTCACTATTCCACTATTTTCATCCACGTCAAATATATTTAATGTCTCCATTAGAACTATACTATAAGACATTAGTGGTTATAATTAATTAGCTAACTATTAACCTAAAAATAAGAAATAATATTGTATGATGAAACTAATTGGATAGTTATTGTGTTTTTCAATTATATAATATTATATTATTTAAACTTAAATATTTACGTAATAGTAATCAAATAATATATGTGTGTATTTCTTTTAAATTTTGATCATTCAAAGTTCAAATCTATGTAATTTTTTTTTTTTTTAATATACATTATACCTAGTATTTTTGAAGTTGCTGTATTAATAAATATTCAAATAACACACTTCGCTCTTTATGAAAATATTTTTTTAAATCGTGATGAATAATAAAATATACCTATGTATAAAATTAGTTTAATATGTCGTTTAATTTAATATATTATAATTTATAATATTTAAAAATTCAAATGAAATAGTATAAAAACTATATACCCACATAAAATTATCGAGTAATATTTTTGAGGTTTAATTTTCTATGAAGAATCATACTCGTTGTATCAATAATAAACTAATAACAAATTAATAATTTATTTTTTAGAAGGTAGCCAGGATTTGACAGGTAAATACTTACCTATAACCAAACTATAGCGTATGATATCATAATATTGCATTGCATATTTTATTATTAAATATGTGTGAGTTGAGTTAATTACAGCTCAAATAATTTAAATACTTTTGTTTATTATTATATTATGTAATACTATACATCTGAAGATCGTTAAAAAAGAAATATTTTCACACTATTTTAAGTTATTACGTATTATTATTATTATTATTATTATTATTATTATTATTATTATTATTA